>PVIU01018195.1:0-39682 GCA_004026605.1 Ondatra zibethicus
CTGACTTTAATTATGAAGACTTTCAATTATGTTATCATGAAGTCTGATGGTAACTCTTTCTAGGTTTATTGGCTCATAAATATCCTCAAGGACCCGATGTTGCTTTCATCTCTCTGCTGGTTAACATATACAGATAGATCGTTCTTACAGCTCTAAAGACCTACATACCACCAGACAAAGTAGATTGAAGGACCATGAAATGGTAAAGTTTACTTCAGGGAAGGAAGTCCTCCAACTCGTTTGCATCTAATTCTCATTAGCTGTAACTGGGTTATATGCTTACCCCTAGAAAAGCCATCAGCAAGGAGAAACTGGAATTATCAGTGCACACTCAGATCAATTAGGAGTCATTTCCTAGTGGTAGGAAGCAGGTGTCTGAGAAAGTGCTTCCCTGACTACCTGGCTAAAATCGGCTTGGCCATTACCCATCAGGAGAGGGCAACATGGTGACAAATGGTGTGCATCAGATCTCCTTTGTAAGCAAACTGAAGCCCTGAGTCTAAAGGAACAAACAAGAACATATCATATATATCAATTACGAACTTTCAGCATGACCTTGGATGACTGCTCAACTTTCCTCTCCCTCTGCTTCAACTCCCTCCTGTGGAAAATGAGCTTGATTATGTAGCAGCTTAGATCTCATGGAAGTAGGAGATAGAGGAATATATCACTCAGCTTTAAGTACTCAACTTTGCAAAGACCGGGTAGAGCCAGTAAGAAGCTTGATTAAACAGCGTACTTAAATGACACTTCTGGTGTTGCTGAAAGCTCAGCAGAGGATGCTGTGTCTCCTCTGCAACCCACTGATTTTCTAAATTACCAATTTATAAAAGTTCTCTTTCAGAGACACTCTGCATAATGTACCTATTGTTCTACCTTCTCCTATTTTTGCAATGAATCAGCAGCAAAGAGGCTGATTTCATTTGCTTCCAAAGCAGGTACGTTGTTTCATAGATTAAAGACTGAATGACCTTTAGGTGCTATGTGTGGAGGTAATCTAGTCATGGTAGAACTGCCTTTGTTCTGATATCTTCTCAAGCAAGCAGGGACTTGGGGGACCTTGGGGGATTCCTGAGAAGAGGAGAATCAGGATGAACATGATAGAGTGTTTAAGGATAATTTCACAAGTAACCAAGTTACCATTTAAGTAATTTAAGGAAGAGAAACTACTGAGCACAGTAGTGTGAAAAAGAATTCTGTAGAGATGGCTCAGCAGTTAAGAGTACTGATGGCTTTTACAAAGAACCTAGGTTCAATTGCCAACACCAACATGGTAGCTCACAACTGTATGGAACTCCAGTTCCAGGGCTTCTGGCGCCCTCACACACATGCACATGCAGGCAAAGCACCAATGAACATGAAATAAAATAAACAACAACAACAACAACAAAAAAGAACTCTGATTCTGCTCACTGAATTCTATGTGCTATGTCACCAACAACAAAAAGTTTATTGAGTCCATATGAGTCCTTCAGTAATTTAAGAGAAAGACCTAAATTCAAAGACTGAATTTCATGACAGGAGGTTATATGGGTTCCCAACCGTAACTTCTGATCTTAGGATGAGTGGTCATAAATGATGAGATGCCCTTAGGATCATCTTGGCAGTTTTACTGGGCCGATGGGCCAGCATATGCCATTTGATTTTGTCAGGTTTTTAAGTAGATAGAGGAATTATATCTAATAAAGCTATTCATGTTATCAGCCCTTCAGAGCAATGGCAGCAAATTTTCCTCATATTTGAAGTATATGCAAAGTCATGGATTGAATGGTTGATTTCATCTGAATGTCATGCTAGAAAATGTAAATGAAGAAATATATCTAACATGAAGCTTATAATTAGTCCCTGTCTATGTCTGTCCCCCTTTTTAATAATTCTGACCTGAACAGGAAAATATCACAGAGAGAGTTTCTGGAACTAGTTTTGAAGGATAAAGAAACATCCTTTGTTAGAGAAACAGAAAAGACATTTAGTTCTCAGCCTTGGGGATGGTGGTTTTTGCATAACAAATCCACAGGAATTTTCATAAAAATGAATCTTTTCAATTGAAATAAACAATTTAGAGAATTCTAGAATACTCCAGAAAAACATTTTCACATATTCTGGACAATAAATTCAAATAAAACAAAATAATTTTGATAGCCATAGACTTGAAAAATAAAATTCCATTTGCCATGTTTTTAAAAATAAAAATTATTATATACTTGATATAATAAAATGAAGAAGAAAAACAACAGATAAAAGACTTCAAGAATGTATAGCTAATGGACATCACATAGCATTTATCAATAGCAATACTTTTTTTTCCAAACTGTGTCTATGACAGTCCTCCACAAGAAGGGTTTCCTTTTTAAACTGTGGTAATGTTGTTAACTATGGATTATTGTTCCCTCTGTGCCAGATTTTTACAGTTCCCGTAGTGCATTCGGGACCACTGTCTCAAAATAACCTGCAGCTTCCCTGACAACTCCTTGCTCTTTTCTGCCAAGAACTGTAGAACTTTTCTGCTGTTTTTAAAATCTTCTGCTAGAATATCTACAATTTCCACCAGAAAATCCATAACCACCCCCATAGGGGTAACCTGAGTTTCTTCCACCAAAACTGCCTCACATTCTGGGTCCATAAATTGATTGTTTTCCATTATAATTTCCAAAATCATTATACTTCACACCACCACCATACTTACAGCCACAAAAATGTCCTTCTTAATTATAGCAATCGTATCCTCCTACTCCACCACCACATTCCCCACCTTAGTTTCCATATTATGGTCTACTATCACCATAGTCTCCTCTACAACTCTAAAAGAAGAAAACAAACAAAAATAAACATTTAGGGAGACCAGCATATCTTTAACAAACTTGAAATTGTGGGAGAGATTCTTGAGAAGATGAGAAGCAATGTGATATGTTTTGATACACTGGGAAGTTTTACAGGAAAGGATGTGAGGTGTGTTGGGCATTAGCTGTGGCTCATATTATCAAGGCCATGAAAGTTTTCTTGACAGCAATAAGAAAAGTAAACAATCTTTAATTATCTCTTATTACTGTTAGGTAATGATTTTTAATTCATCTCCCTCCCCTTGAATACAGCACCATAGCAAACCAAATGATGAAAAATAAAACATTCATTGAATGGCAACGTATGAAGGTAATTTGGTGGTTTAGCTTGAATAGCCAGTTTTCAAAAGTACCACACTAAATAAGGTAATGGACAAGATTCTTACAAGTTAAGTCTAGTATCTGGCTAATACCAGATAAACAAGGTACAAAAGCTTTCAGAAGAAATAGGATTAAGATTTTGTTTAAAAGTGGCCTTTCTTGTTTTGATTTAAATAGAACATTTCTGCATTTTATTAAATTTGAACTACCTGTATTTTGGGAATAGAGATCTAGATATTTAACTGATATTATATAAATAACCACTCCTTGAATCAGAATATCATTTGAATTAGACACTCTTATAGAGACCAACTCCACAAAACAAAAAGGAACCAGGTGGGGTGAGGTAACATATGTCATCGTATTCTCTAATGGTCAGAACTGGAAGACTTGCTCAAAGTGAAAACACAACTAATGGCAATCACTTTTTTGTAACACCACCAAAGTATCTTGTAAATTGCTAACCCTTCAAGTAGAAGGAAAAAGAAAGAAAAAAGATGTTCTATGTGTTCTTTGGACAGAATACCATAAGATATTAATGTTTAATCATAGTGTAACAGTTGGATAAAAATAGAGGAAACAGAAGGCAGAGTGGACCTTGAAGAATTTTTTGATTTTGTAATAACAGCTCCAAAAGATGGTCTGTCATCTGTGATTCAAAAGCTCAATAGGTGATATCAATGTCTCCAGGAAGTTTTAGATATGTAGATGTGACCTTTATTTTGGTTATCAGCCTACTGAAAATATATACTCCAAGAGACCAGATTATCCCTGATATTACATGCTGGGAAATGAGAAAGTGTGATGTAGGAGGCCGCTCATTTGTCCCAGCTGCCCAGAACTGAAATAACCACACAGAAACTGTATTAATTAATCATTGCATGGCCCATTAGCTCTAACTTCTTATTGGCTAACTCTTACATCTCAATTTAACCCATTTCTAATAATCTGTGTATTGCCACAAGGCTGTGGCTTACCTGCAAGGTTCTGACCAGCATCTGTCTCTGGCGGGTTACATGGTTTCTCTTTCCTCTGCCTTCCTTCTCCCAGCATTCAGTTTAGGTTTCCCTGCCTAGCTCTGTTCTACCCTATCAGGACAAGTCAGTTTCTTTATTAACCAATGGTATTCACAGAATACAGAGGGGAATCCCACATCAGTGTGATGTCTAGGCTAGCCAGACTGGAAAGAAAGAAAGATCCACCACATGGTAGACCACCTGTATAAAAAGATAATAGCAGATCAGTGCCATGTAGAATAACGCCTTGCCCAGTACTGCTCAGATATGCTTAACACATATTTATATTTATTATTTCTCCTAAAACCAGGACCCATGGATAGAGTTGAGTTTGGAAATGACTGGATCTCTTTGTTCCTCTTCCCAACATGGTCACATTAAATAATTGTTTTCTGAGTATCACTATGAATTTTAATGTCTTAAGTGACTTCTTGAGGAAAATTTGATGAATTTGGCTTCTTAGGTAATAGAATATGGGTGATAGAGTATGATTCTAAGTCCAGTAACACTATCATCATCCATCAAAACACCTTCGAAAATGAGTAGCATTTGGGCCTCTATTCCCTTTGGCTGGTATTGCTAAATGATCCCATTGCTGGTACATACTGAGCCCAGGAACTCTTCCTCAATTAATATTCAATTAGCTTCTTCCCATAGACATATTGCATTTGCATTTATAATCTGGAGTTACTGCTATTTTTGTCTTCCAGTGCTTCATTAAACTGCAGGGAGATTTGAACTCCTCTTTAATAGTCAAAAGATGACTGTCATATAATGTTTGATCTGCTGAAGACATGAACCTTGGAGACACAGCCATTTAGTCTAAAAATATTCAGAAATTATCTTCATTACCAGTGAGTATATAAACATCATGAAACATCTTATATTTCTCAAAGAGAAAAACTAAGCACACAATAGCCAAAATATTCTCGTTAATTTGGGATACAATCTGACACCAGAATTTGAAAAGAAATAATAACAGAATTTGAAAAAGTAATGTGACCATTTGTGACACTGTCACCATAGATTACACAAATACTCAACTTTCTTTCATCAATTCTTAATTACGCGGGCGATATTTCAGTTAAGTTCAAAACCAATGCAACACAGTACTGTCAGGAACTACAGTTTGCTAAGGCAACATCCTTTTTAAGACTCTGTTCATTTTTTGTACTTTCAAGTCCATTCGTTTTTACCAAATACTATATTAAACATGTCTTTGTGTAACTCACAAGTCTAATCATTCAAATGACAACCTACGTCAAGAATTAATAACTGAAATTCTTTCGCGTGTAGATCTCCTTGAGCTTCTTTGTGTTTTGTCCTTTTACTCACCTTTCAGTGACTTCTTAGTGCGTTATCTGAAGACATTGCAGATTCGTGAATTTGTTCATTAAATCTCTTGTAAACTGTCCTATTATCTCTCTCTCTCTCTATCTCTCTCTCTCCCTCTCTCTCTACTGGAGTTAATGTTTTTTGCATGGTTCAAAGGAATTTAGAATTAAAAAATAACTATAATGTGATGTGTCATCATCTGTTATGGGCCAAAATAGATTAAAAAAAGTAAAGATGGAAAGTGGGAAAGGAAGAGAGAGAGAGAGAAAGAGAAAGAGAGAGAGAGAGAGAGAGAGAGGTCAAGTGCAAAATACATTAAACAAAGACAAAACTTGGGAGTTAACTTGAGTTCTAATATTGAAGTGACTAGAAAAATGCTATGAATATAACCCTTCACTGTAATCGTGTCCTTCTTGTTTCAGCTCCCTTTAGAAGCTTTGAAAAATCCTTATTCAAATTAAAGTGTTTGGAGAGAAGGAAGAAAAATCACATGCAGAGTTTTTGTAATATTAGAAATGACTTATTATTCCTCTTATTATGGTAAAAATCAGAAAGCTGGGAATAATACAGTTAAATTTATCTTATAATAGTAGTAATATTTAAGATATTATATCTCAATTTATTCCTACAATTTCCTATATTGAATTCCTGCCAACATTCTACTGCTACCACCTCCTTGTGAATTACTCTTCAATAATGGTAAGGCTGGTCGGGCTCTCAGCAACCCCTGATTCTGCTTTTCTCAAATTTACTTTGATCATGAACTAAAATGCAAGTGTTTTCTTCTTTATGTTGTATCATAGGATATCATTTATACCTCCTAGAAGATTAATGACATTAGACCAAAGTAACAACAAAGCTAAGGCAGTCTATGTCACCCACATCTGAAAGAGAGAGAAAGAGAGACAGAGAGAGAGAGAGAGAGAGTTGCCTAATATAAATTATAGTGTTACTAAGTGTAAGACTAAGAAAAGCATGCCTTGTGAGTTTAGGACAATGATTTTGACTTCTTACTTACCTTTAAAAAGCGTAATATATTAAATTTCTGACAGTGCTATTTTTTTTCCTTTAGACTAATGATCCTGCTTTGTTATTTGAACAAAGTACCTAGCTACTACATTTTCTCAAAAAAAGGCTCTTTTATCTTGATCTCAATAGAAAATGTTGCTTGGCTTTCCCCAAATCCTATGACTCCTAATATGGCATTGTTCTGCAGTCAATCCCACAGGTACCCATTACAGAAGCAGAACAATCTATTTTGAAAGAGCCCAAAGGCATCTTCTTGTTCTCCGATGTAAAGGGGAAGAGAAAAACAATTACCTTGACTGTGTAACATCTACAATGCAATTTTTTGAAAAGGGTATTGAATACTCGCCAGCACTTATGCACTCATTTTAAGTGTTGATTGGAATCTTGCATTTTATAATGTTAATTTGTTACTATGATTAGCATGTAAAGTTGACTTTACTTATAAATTGCTGGCCAAAGAACAGGAAGCATGTGAGACTTGAGAGGAATTGAATATGTTACTGTAAAATACCCCTCCCCAAATATAGAGTATTAAAGCAGTGACATCCATTAAATTTAAATTCTGCATAATTTACCATACATTTTGTTATGCGGTGTTACACTCTGGCCTGGAGTATCTTGTACATTGGCAGCCAGCTCAGAGTTGATAAGGCAAGGCCGTTTGGGAAGAACCAGGGACTCTGGATTGAGTAGAGTTTCCTAGTCTTGTGCCTTCCGGTCGCCTGACTTGTTCTTATTGAGCACACAAAAATGTAACTGCAAGCCAGGTAAATCAAAAGCAAGAGACAGAAGTGTACAAATCTCCTTGAGGTGTATCCTAAAGAATGATGCTATACAATGATAAGGAAGAAAATAGCAGCCGTTGGTTTGAAAGGAAACTGATGAATAATCCTCTTCAATGAGAATGAAAATAACTTCAAGGCCATATTTCAGTCTAGAGTTGATAGAGATAGCATTAGACAGAAACAACACATTATGTGGAGAATCTAAACATTGTGCAGAAATATTTCCCTTTAACTGGGCAAAGACTTCATAAAGAGTAAAAATAAGAGGACATATATAGAAAGATAGCCAGATAGCTGCTATGAGAGGAATATCAGGGCTAAATCTGAGAAACCCCTTCATGTAGAAGCTCTTAGAACATCTTGCTGAGCAAATTTACTCTAAGACACCACTCTAATCCACCAGAACAAAGGAAAAGCTTGACTTCTTCTAAGCTTTTTTGGGTGACTGTAAACTTCAGATGGCGTGATTTGCTTCAGCATGGCCCACATCACAAGGGGTATGGAGGAATGAGCTACCGTGTTGCAGCACTGTCAAATTGCAGCATAGCTTGCTTCTTAACTCTGTGTCCCAGTGAGAACTCCAAGGAGACAAGGCCTGATTCAGACCGGAGGATGTCACTTAACAATGAAGACTAATGTTCTAGCATTTAGCTTGTATCACATTCATCTCTCCAAAACCAATTCCCAGGCTGGTTAGAAGGCAGAAACAATAAAAGCCATTAAAAGTCTGGGCAAATATTTAAAAAAAAGGAGAGTCACTTGAGATATTAATGAAAACTACTTATTGTGTTATCATATGTGCCAAAATTATCCTTATCTCTTTAACATTAATAGCGCATGTAACCTTCTGCAAAGACAGAAAAAATAAAAATATTCATCAAATTAAAATACCAGGTTACAAGTAGAAGTGATGATAAATAATAAGTCTGAGTTTGTGTTGTAAGAAGAGGCTTTACAGAGATGTAAGAATAAGGGAATTTATCAGCATCCTGATTGCATAATATTCAACAGGACCCTAAGTATTGGACACCAACATTGCACAGTTCATTATAAAAGATAGAAGAAGAAATAGGAAGCCCAAACCCACACTAGTCCCAACAGCTCTATGTAACTCAGGAACAACTTGTCAGATATACACATCCTCATTAATTCTCTAACGCACTAACACATGCTCACATTTTGTATATTATTACTGTCATTGTTCCTCTCTCCACCCCAACAGGGACTTTTCTTGACCCTTATACATTTTCATCAATATTCAGGATTCTCATTACCTTTGGAGCCTGTCCTGGAACTAACTCTTGTAGACCAGGCTGGCCTCAAACTCACAGAGATCCACCTGGCTCTGCCTCCTGAGTGCTGGGGTTAAAGACGAGTGCCAAAACCACCTGGCTCAGGATTCTCATTCTTAAGGTTTCAAAGATGGGAGAAAATAATCAATATTTGTCTCTCTCTGAGTTATTTCATTTAACACAATGTCATCTGGATTCATCAGTTTTGCTGACAAAAGCAATATTTCACTATTCTTTATGAATTAATAATACTATTCCATTGTGAATATATAACATATTCCTTTTTTTCACAACTGTTGGTTAGTATCTGGGATGTTTCAGTAGTTTAAGTATTATAAATAATCCCTTGATAAATATAGGCATGCCACTATATATTTTCTATCCTGACTCAAGTATACAAAAAAAATGTATCTATGCATCCAGAAGTTTGATAAATTGACCACACAGTAGTTCTAGTATTTTATGGAGACACCATAGTTTCTTATAGAAATGACCTTTATTTTATCCATACCAAAAATTTTGGATTTTTTGACAGATACCCAAGATTCAATGCATAATCAATTCTCTCAATAACCGGTAGAAGTTCAAATCGTAAGTGCAAGATGATTAATGATTAATCCAGACCCTCATGGCTGAGAATGAGCCTCATGAATTAAAATATAAAGCCAATATCTTAGTTTTCATTATACAAGTTCAATACCAATTTCCTGTGAGTCATTTGTTTGTTGGTAATCTCAAGTTTAGAGACTGGGAAAGAACTTTATTTGGAGAACTTAAGAATTGCAGCTTAAGATACACGGGTCCAGAGAACTAAATCTATATTACATTGTGGCAAGAAAAGTGAGAGCTTTTACTGCAGTATTGAAGGTTGCGAAGAAATAGCCCACATGACTGGTAGGAGATAAAGAAAACATCTTGTTGGTTAAAATGTTGGCAAAACAGGAATGTGATACTATTGAAGTACATAGCTCCGCTATCTCATGCTGTGGTCTTTATAGATCTCTGCAGCAAAAATTCTGCTAAGGTTAAATGCTATTTATAAGAACCTAGTAGAATACCCATTCTAGGACAATGAGTAAAAATGATCTATTTAGTTGGTTAGTATGAAAACATTTGCAAGTATACACACTTAAGAAATAGAAATTTTTCTCATACATTAAATTATAATATGGATATTGAATATCTCAAAATAATAGAGATATTTTATTGAACCAGGTATCAATTTTAGAAAAATATATCTTTGTCTTATGAAAATATTTATATATAGAAGTAATATATAAACATACTATATATATCATAATCTTCATAGTGATTCATTCTATCATAATACTCTTGCAATCATGAGATTAAAAGTTAACTTCTGTGTACATGTATTTGTGTAAAATAAATGGTTTCAATTACCTACAGACACAGCTATAGTAGATACCTCTGTATTTAGAAATTAGTGAGCATGTTTTTAGAGTCTAGTTGTATAAATATGAGAACCAATCTTTGTATTCCCAGAATCTATAAGGATGTAGTGGTTCCAGATACCTGGAGCTTTCTAGACAGTCAGCCTAAAGGAGTCAATGAGCTTCAGGTTCCATTTTTGCTAGACAGTCCAAATCCAAGTTCATTTGGGTGTAAGAGGGTGATACATTACTATTTCACACTTGTAATGTGAGGATCATATTATCAGTGCTGAAGATGGGTTTAAACTCTTTCTTATACTCTAGGGTAATGCTGTGCATTGAAATGTGTCCTTCTAAGACTTGTATGTTGAAGTCTTTAACTTTCAAAGTAACAATTTTGATGATAGCATATATAAAGAAGTAATTAATAAGGTCATAGAAGTGGACACTGAATTCATTATGACTGGTATCATTACAAGAAGAGCAAGGGACAAATAGATAACAGACCATGTGACAACACAGTGTTGTAGTGGCTTTAGCTACAAGTGAAAGAGATAAGACAGAGAAGAAAGCTAATCCCCAACACCTTTATTGTGGATTTCAAGCTTCCAGAACTGTGAGAACATGACTTTATTTTTGCTAGATTATGTTATTTGCTAGATTATGTTATCTGCCACAATATAATATATTAGTCTATGCATATATATATATTTAAGCCAAGAATCTCATATTCTCCACAAAAGGAAATAAATCATGGACAAAACATGCACAGGTCTCAGAGTCACAATCATGGAGAAAGTTTATATAAGTAAAGAACTATAATCGTAATCAATTATTATGTCTTAGAAAATGAGATATCAGATTATTAAGAGCAGGTTAACAAGTAAAGAGGTCATGACTGTACACACTGTGGAAAAAATGAGTACTTGGGATGACTTTTCATTATTTCAGCACATGGTAAACATTCCCTAAAATCACTGCATTCTTATGTCATTTTGCCACTAGTGATAATGAAGCATCTTGCCCCTTAGATGCTTCTGAGGGTACAAGTATTTCTAATCTGAAGAGATACCAAAACTCCACAGGTGAACACACTCTGTCCTTGATGCATCTATATATGACATCCGTCGGTGAAACTCCCCAAAGCCAGATGCAGAAGGAGTCCACCTGAGAGCCCTGGCAATGGAGAATAAAGCAAGAACCTAGCCACAGTGGGAAAGAGCACAGCCACAGATACGCTCAATATCCTTAGAGCTTTCAACCGTAACACAGTCAGCTGCTCAGAGCACAGGAATGAGAAATGGAGCTAGTATTACTGAGTCTTACAGAAAGCAGAGTGAAGTTTACACTCCACACCTTGGTGACAGTTTCATCTCACCACCTAGTCATTATTTTAAGGTCTCATTACTATCCACTCTATTACTCCTCACTACCTATTCCTTGCAGTCCTTGAGAACTCCAGTAACACAAAATAATTTACTGAAAAACACTTGTATTCTGAAAGCATCTTGCATTCAAAGTTCCTTAACCAACAAATGAAATTTAACAACATAGATAATTTAAAAACCTTATTTCAGTATCCTCATCTTCAATTTGTCTCTAATTCATTCTCAGACGTAAATGAAGAGCTGTTTAGCTTTTCTGCTCCAATATGAGAATGTAAATGTAAATGGACTGTTAAGTGTTATGAAACTCAGACTGATCATTGCCTTGTCTAGCAACCTTATTAAAGTTCAGATTAAGAACCAGAGTCTTTACAGAGTAACTGTTGGCATGTGTCAGTCAATATTGTGTAGTAATTTCTGTATCTCTGCTATCACACATGTGCCTGCATATGTGTATAAGCTTTCACCCAAAGTCACATACTAGAAGGTTCATCTAGCCCCCATCATAAGCCAGTACACCATGCATTTTAATGTGGCATGGTTGTCCTCTGTAAAATTAATTTCTGACACCAGCTATAACTGAAGCGTCAAGTCCTGTTAACAACCTACGCCTTTGCAGATTTTTGTCAATCCATTAACAATGTGTGTAATTAATAGCAACAGAGAAAGACTATTGCTATTAACTCGCTGCTTATTCTTAACAATTATGAAGCATGATGGTAGTGAGATTTTTTTCTCCTTGTCAGTCAAATTTGGTTCATTTTATACTTAGTCATATTAAGTAAGAAAATGAATGCAATGCTAAGTTTTATACATTAATTAATATTTAAACAAAATTAAGCCTTTGTTAGGGTGTTACTTTATACTTCACTAATAGCAGACTCTGTATTTCAAATTAATATCCTTCTTTAATTTTTACAATGACATTTGAAATATGTTTCATTCTTCCTAATGCAAATAATACATGTGAATATAAAAAGAGATGCCAGAAAAAAATCAACTCAATTATAAAATGCTAAAATCATATGGTTATGACAGAAACAAGATGTTCTTGGCCGAGTGTCCCTCATCTCAAGTCCTCCATACTTTTCCTTGCTGACAAGAAGACTTTCCGTCAGGACAAACAGACAAATATGTAAATAATCCTTTCATAGCTTTCCTGGAAGAACCGCATATCCACTTTCACATTTTCAAAGGCGCACAGAAGTTTCAGCACATGAAAAGTGTTTGAGCAAACTTTAACCCAAGATTTCCAAATCTTTACAGCCTGAAAACATCATTGCAATGTGATACCCACACACATAAGAAACTGAGGTTCTTGACTTCCTTCTCTGGGAAATAGTGCCCCTAATCCATTATGACAAGGAGTAAAAGATTATGCTAGGTATAAAAAACAATTGTCTACTTACAAATCAGATGAAAGAGGACATCAGGAAACCATTATGACAAGTTTTACAAATTGTGAACTTTGAACTTGTTGAACTCAAATTCTCAGAAAATGAAGTTTTAATTAAAATTTAATTTTAATTTAAGTTAAAATGTGTTTTAAGAGTCTACAAAGGATGATTAACTGGTGAGAACTTCTGTGATTTTGAAGAGTTAGAAACTTCCATTTCCAGAACCAAACCATCTTTACCCCCTTGTGCTGCTCAATCGATTTATCGCTCACTTCATATTTTAAATAACATCCATTTTTTTGACAGTTAAATAGCTCATTTTGGACAGTCCCATGCAAGCAGACCTAATCAACCAAATCAAAATCTAAACTGTCCTCAGACAGCGCTGAAGCTCATAGCAGAGTTTTTCAAACTTTCAGCCAGTTACCTGACTGTCCCACCTGTGAACACTAGAATGACCTTTATTCGTGCCTTTTGTTTGGGGGAGGAGGAAGTATTCTTCACCCTTCAGAAATAGGTATCATGTTGGAATACTCTATTTAGGGTAATCTAGATCTGTGTTCCCAGGTCTTGAAACATATGTTTAGTTCAGAGTAAACTCTCTCTTTCTTTTGAACTGATAACTTTTCATTTGCATCCACAAACCAGTTTTGTGAAGAAAGTTCCTTGTTGAAGGCTCTTCACCTGGCTAAAATGTTATTTTTTTATTCTACAGGAAGTACTCAAATACAAATAGCAACATTAAGTATAAGGCTTCGGGTCAGTTACAGGGCTTTTCTGGGCTTTATTTTTAATCAAGTAATAATAATAATAATAATCAGCATCAGCAGCTGCAGCATGTTAATAGTTGCAAATGATTAAACTGCCAAAATGATTGAAAAATGACTAAAACTCATGCTTGATAAAACCAAGTTTCCAGGAAGACTCAGGTCCTATCATGGTTCATCATTATAAACAATGCCCAGTCGTGAGAAGTATAGAGGAAGAGTCTTCAGGTGGTAGAATTTGTTAGAAAAGACCAAGACTCCTAGAGTTTTGTTGTCTTAGGAATGTGGTAGATATATGTAAAGAAGAAGGAGGAAAGACAGCAAGAAAACCTGACTACGCTTGGTAAAGGTGAAACTGAGCTTAATTAGGAACACAAAGAAGACGATGAGCATGGCTTGTACCAGGGAAAGGGAAGCAGAAGCAGACACAAGACACAAGAACTTGGATGACATTTTCAATAGCCCAACATAGGAAAAGTTAAGACTAAGATATATGGCACTCTAGCATTCATCTTTGGAATTAAACATCAGCCACAACTACAAACACTGCCACAACAAGGCATGCGAATTCCTAAGATTCTACGATGTAATGATTGACTGTCAAATTCATTCAAACATCCAGATTTTATTTTTATTTCGTAGAAAGCAATCCCCCTGATAGGCTAAGCAAAGCAGCTATGCATTGTAGTAAATGCCATGGAACTGCCAGGCTTTGTGGCCTGTGGTACTTCCATTTGCATGCTAATGAAGCCAGAGGCCACAGGCCACTAATTACAACCCAGTCTCTCTGTCCAACACCCCACAAGCAAGTGCTCCTGAATGGACCTCGTCATTCCATTATGCAAATGCTAGTTAAGAAGAGCAGGAATAAATTCTAAACAGTGGCAACCCAAACCATATATTGGCAGGAGGTAAATTAATAAATATATTCAAGAAATGGAAATTAAAAATTATTATTCAACACTAGATTAATCATGACTGAATAAATATGTAACAGCACAACTTCTTTTTTTTTCTTTCTGTCCCCTAGTGTCCTGTTTAATTACTTAAAATTTCCAGTAGCTCACTAAAGTATATAATAAGTTATGTTTCCAGAAATCAGCAATCAGTGTTTTAAGGGTTAAGTTTTTATAATATGCTGAAGTTGTTTATTCTACTGAAGAAGAAAAAACAATAAACAATAAACCAAGGCTAAAGGGCATTTCCTTCCTTCTGAATTATAAAATTGTGTTAATTAAAAATCAAAACAAATCTAACATGACCTTGCATTATTCATTAAAGCCCTCACCCAGCTTTAAAAAGAAAGAAAGAAAGAAAGAAAGAAAGAAAGAAAGAAAGAAAGAAAGAAAGAAAGAAAGAAAGAAAAACATGGAGCAATTAGAACCTAAAGACTATTTGCCGTTAAGACCATTCAAAACACATGCTTCCTGCAAAGTGCCTTGCCTGAAACTGAATTGAACAGGGCTGCCCGTTATTAAGTTCCAAAACCTCCATCCCTGAAGATCGCCTTAGGACGGATGTATGAGCCAAGAGCGGCTCTCCCTAAGGCAATGTCAGAACCATGGCATCATTTTCTCATGAAAATCACAATGAGTGTTTAAAATACATTTCCCACATCTCTATTAGCAGCCTGTCCGCTCACGGAACATTTCCCTCACTCCCAGTTTATTGGCCTCCTCATTTTGTCACCATATACTTTCAATCTTCCAGGAGTTTCTGATTATTTGCATTCTAATTCATAATTAAGGTGAGTTATTTTGTGTTTAACCAACTGTGATGAATGTATTACACACTGTGGTATTTAGCTTTCACATCAATTCATAAATGAAGGCTTTGTGTGGCCAGGTGTGGTAGCTAGTATTAGTTATCTTACTTGATACTCCTGAGAGCAGGGGACCTCAACGGAAGAATTGCCTCATTCAGATTGGTCTTGTAGGCATTTCTGGGGCCTATTTTTTTTTATTACTAACTGTTGGGAGAGGGTCTAGCCCACTGTGGACAGTACCACACCTGAGAAAAGAGCTATATACAAAATCTGGGCGCAAGTCAGCGAGCAGCCTTTCTCCTTGACCCCTGGCTCCAGTTCTTGCCTCTAGGTTCCTGCCTTGAGTTCATTCCTTGGCTTTCCTCAAAGAAAGATTGGAACCTACAAGCAAAATTACACCCTTTGCCTCCCCAAAGTTGGTTTGGTCATTGTTTCATCGCAGAAGAGAAATCAAAGTTGAAACCAGGTATTTTTATTATATTCTGTGAACACATTTCTATGTGTCTCATCTCTTTTGTCTCTAATAAAAGTTAGTGAATAACATTTTCTTTTCTGAAAAATTTGTTTATTCTGCATTTATTCTTTTGGCTATAGGCATATATGTGTGTGTATAATGTGTATGTTAGTTTAAGTGTGAGAATGTACATGTGCCACCACACATGCTTGGCATGAAGATCAAAGACTTCCTACCTTGCCAGCTCCCAGCTGTTTTCCACCGTGTTTGAGACAACATCTGTTGTTCACTACTGTACCACCATGGCAGATACCACCCAGACTTTCCTGGATTCTCCTGTTTCTGCTTCATGTTTCCCATTTCGAGCCCTAGAATTACAAATGAGCACTGCTGTAAGCAGAAGTCAGTTCCTGTACTCATGCTTGCTCGGCAAGCGCTTCTTTCCCCAGCCTGAGTAAGGGAGCATTCGTACTCAGAGGCGTGCCTCTAAAACCAATGGATCTAAGAAACCGGAGGGACTCTCCCATCCCTGACGAAACAGTTGCTGGCATTTAGCCCATGAATTTAGCTCCGCCTTAAATGGTTCCTACGTTAAAACCCAATAGAATGCCTTGACCAACTGCCCCATTCAATCTTCATAAGAATCTTGAAAGATACGTACAGATTGGACAAACCCTGAATTGTACAGACAGTCTCCCCTCAGAAGACACAGGATTCAGTGATGTAAAATATTTCTCCTAAACGACTTGGTTCCAACTATGGAGTTTGAAGCTAAACCCTTCTCCATTGCTTCTAATTCCTGTGGCTTTAGGAAGGGTAGTGCAGCAACTTTCTATGCCCATATTTCTTTTGTTCCTCATTTTTTTTTTCATTGAAAGAAAAAACCAGCATGCACAACTACATTAGTGCCTCTCAATATTTCTGTATCTGGCAAGAATGTATTTAAATGATGAGCTAATCAGTCAACACAGAAAAATTAAAATGGAAAATTCTCCCATAATAGCAGCTAGAATGAACTGTACATGCAGTGTTTTACAAGAAATATTAACTTAAGTCTAATGGATGCAGCTATTTTAATATAGAAGCACAGAGGAATTTATTAGTTAAAGTGAGTTGAATAAATAACATCTAGGTCACCATATCTATACAGAGGGATGCACAAGAAGGAGTAAAAGATAATTAGCAAAGAAGACACCTAGCTATCAGAATGAAGCCTACATGGACACAGAGGTGAGATGAAAGACTCCCTTACAAATGAGTGGTTAACGGAGCATGTTAGAAGGAACTCCAGAGAGGGCAGCCTAACCCTGTAACACAGAAGAAAAGCAAAAGAAAAGGACAACAGATGTTTTAGAGGTTCACAGAGCAGGCATATCTTAATAGGGAGAGGAAGGTGGGAACGTGATCAAATGCAATGGGTTTGCCTTTTGGTAAATATAAGACCAAAACTGTACGAAGACATATAAGAATGGAAAAAGATTTATTACCTTCAGCAGGCAAGGGAAGCACAGGAGTTATTTCCAAAGCAAGGTCCCCTGGAAAAAAGGAACATGGACTTCCTGCTCCAGGATTTTGTGTGCAATTCACTTTTTTTTTTTTTTTTTTTTTTTTTTTTTTGGTTTTTTGAGACAGGGTTTCTCTGTGGCTTTGGAGCCTGTCCTGGAACTAGCTCTGTAGACCAGGCTGGTCTCGAACTCACAGAGATCCGCCTGCCTGCCTCTGCCTCCCGAGTGCTGGGATTAAAGGTGTGCGCCACCACCGCCCGGCACAATTCACTTTTAACACGCAGGGTTAAAGCATATTACAAGCAGATACACTCCTGAGTGAGATCAGGCAAGGAGTGCATTTCTGATCATTTTCAAAAGCATAGTTCAGGGGAGGCAATCTTTGGAGGCATGCTCAACATCAAAAAGCCCCAGTTAAAAGGGTTAAAATGGTGGACAGGATGCCTCTGGACATATTCAGCTTTTTCCAAGTAGTTTTAGATGACAAAAGGAAAGAGTTGAAGGTATATTACCATGGGAGTTTGCCACTAAGACTTCCTACCCCACTTCCTGAGTAATACAAGTACTGACAGAATATTTTCCATATGCAGATAACCAGATGTGTGCCTCAATTCCCTCCACATAGTTAAGTACAACACAAAATAGCCAACATTTGAGGGAGATATAATGATGATCTACAAAACAGAAACAGAATAATGACTACATTTTTATATAGCTCTGATTGCTAATTAAAATAGTTTCAAAGCCCACTTAATACACTCATTGTAAACGATTGGGCATGTATTAGGTCATTGTTTTCTGAAACTTCATCACAAAGGCTACAGACCCCTCTCAGACTTTGCAAAGACTTTGGGGTCTGCTCCTGTTTTCAGGGTGCTAGGTTTCAGCCTCCCTCAGTTGCTTTCACTTTTGTTTGACTATAAATTGGAATTTTGTGCCTGAGATCATAGAATAATCTTGAGAGACAACTGGCGTGAGAAGACAGAAACAAATTCATATTTAATAACAGAGTCAGGACTACATTTCTAGAGTACCCCTAAGAGAATGTCTTGGCTAAAGCAGCCTTATCAAGAACACTCTTGTCCACTTAATGGAAGCGTGGTTGTCTGTCCCCAGTGCTTTGTTCTCAAGTCAGTACTACAGCAGCCACTCCATATAGTGATCCACAAATTTATGATGAATATTTGATCTTGCTGAACTGAGAGGTCACTAACACACATTACTCATACCAGCAGAATGCTGTGTTCGAACTGCGCATCTGCTTATGAAAAAACTAACAAAAGTAACAAACAAACAAACAATAAAAACTCCCAAAAAGCTAAGCTAAGGCTCCAAAACCCTAGGAACAGAAATTTTTTTCCTATACCCCCACCCTTCACAGAACTAGAAAACTTAAAGGTCAGCTATCTACACAGATATGTTAGTAACTCTCCTCTCCATTTCACCAGTGCTGGTCCTCACAATTAACCATGCTCTAATTTTTACCTCCATTTTACGAAAGAGGGAATTGAATTTCAAAGAGGTCAATTGACTTTCTCAAGGAAGCAAAGGTAGTGTCCAGAAGCCTCCAATGTCAGATTTTAAATTCCCAGAAAGGATTGCCAGGGAACTGCTGCCTGCATTAGAAAGCAGGGCCTTGGCGCACTCTCTGTGATAGACTATATGGTACATAGTTTAGGCTTCGCAGAAATATGCTGGTTTTCTCTACTGCTTTACTCAGCCACTGTAGGACGAGAGCAGCTGTTGATAATTCAAGAAAAAAAAATGATTCAATGACTTTGGAAGAAAACCTGTTAAAAACCATCAAGTCGACAATATTGACCCCTGGCATAGTATCTCATGACCCCCACTATTCACTGGGAAACTGACTGTAGGTATGCTATCTTATTAGACAACTTTAGTACAATTTCTGAAACTATTTTATTAGCATTTATAAAATCAGTGCATATAGCTCACATGGTGTTACACGCCTGTAACACTATTGCTTAGGAGACCGAGACGGGAAGTTCATTGATGTTGATGCTTTCCCAGGCTACAAAGCAAGATCCTATCTCCAAAAATGAAACAAAAATAAATTAATAAAATAAATAAGTATGAATAAATAAACTGTTTTATGATTCTCCAAGTGTGGTCCGTAAGCCTATCATGCTATCATGAAAGTTCTGCGACAGCAAGCCTTGATCCATTTTATTAAGGAAAAAAATTTCTGGAACACAAACAAGTGACTTAATGTAGCGAGTTGTAAGTACTTTTCTACTTTATGAAATCCCTGGATTCCATTCCCTGCAGCAAAAGTTTAAGCGAAATAGGACTTAGGAAGGTGTCAGACACATTAAGTAGACTCAGAGATGGGCAGAATTCATGAATAGACACAATGCAGCAACGTGTCTGCTCTATTTCAGACTGCGGGTGAACATGCTGGCATTGCTCTTTCATGGGCTTTACCATACCGCAAATGCTTACTGTGGCTTGCCAACCAATAGAGGTTACATGCCTGAACAGGTCATGAAGAATTAGGCTTTATTAATATGCAACTATGGAAATGCAATTCAGAAATCGACTGTTGAAGGAATCTGATGTCTTTCTGGCAGTGCTTACCTGTGTTGTATCGTGCTAAATAGTTTGGAAAGGTCAATATGTAGTGCCTAACTGTGACATCGCTCAATGTCAAAGGATGCTTTCTGAGGCCGCTGGACTCAGATCTAAGACAACTGCTATGTGTCCAAAGTTATACGGTGGTTTCACTGTGCATACAATGTTACCTGATGTTATAGTAGCACAGTCAGGGTTTTAAAATTGACTCAGTGTGTAAGGGTGCTCGTTGTCAAGTCTGATGAGCTGATTTCTACTCCAAGAACTCACTAGGTGAACAAGAGAATTGACTCCTTCAAATTGTCCTTTGACCGCCAATAACTGGGAGAGGGAAGCATTCAGCTTTACCAAAGAATTGGGTTATGCCTAGTTGTATTCCAGGTGAATTTCTGTCTCCCCTTCTAAATACCCCTTAAACCAGCCTTTTTATACCCAGACTTAATATTCAGAATGACCCCAAGAAAGGAAAAGAAAACTGAAAGTTTAACTATTTCCCCTAAGGTGAGCAACACAAAGAATACATCTTCAACATCATAAGGAAATAGAATATTCTAATTAGTAAGTTAAAAATCCAGAAACTAACAAGGTAGAGATTCAATGACTGAAAAAATAAGCCAGTGTACAAAAAATTAAATCTGCCTTCGATAATGTGCAGATTCTTACCCCTCTGTTTTTGCTTCTCAGCCTCATAGTCTATGATCTCTGCAAGGGTCGGACTCCTATGACCAATACATCACAAGTTAACTAAGTATCAAGATCCTAGCTGACTTCTGAGCAAGAGCTCAGTAAGTGGCAGTAACAGCTTGTGTCTATTGTCTTTAATGCATGTCTGAATGCGAATTTCCACTACAAAAGTTGCAGACTTGCCTTGTTATCAACATCACAAGGACAATAACTGCAAAGTTGAACAATGGGCCTTTTAAGATAGGAATTAGCAAGCTTCTGAATACCACACGGGGAGATATTCAACACAACCTGAGAAAATTCTGTTTCAAAGGGAAGCTCATGTCTGAAGTATTTTCAACCCCATTTACAATGAGAAAACAAAGAGAAATAAAACTCCTTGGAGAAGATTTTGCTCAAACCCAAGTCACAGACCTTATCAAATGTTCCCACAGTAATCAATGAGCCCCTACCAACTGCTGTAAGGACTGGGGCAGTGGGAGGAATGTAGACCATTTGCTTTGATTCAGAGGTTTTTATGAGAGCCATTAAGGGGAGATGGGCAAGTAACTATGCTGATCAGGGCAAAGCCCCACAGCTCTCTGATGAAAAGAGTTTGACCAAACCCTTAAAAGAGCCCTTCAAATCAAATCAAATCAAACCTGATGCAGGTCTTCTGTGGTGGCTGGTGGGTGGGGGAGGGGCTAAGTCTTTTCATTTGTAATAATCTTTTGAAAAGTAGAGAATGATCCCAATACCTTTGAGTTGCTATATCTTATAGGAGAACAGAGAACATCCGAAGTTACATGCGGTTACCTTCAAATATGTTAAGCATCATAGACTAAATTTGTATATCTCACAGAACATAAAATCAGTACCATCATTTTCTGAACTTTTGTGCACTTTATCTATAACTGGAAGTGAAACATGGTTCAGAGAAAAAGGCATCTTATAAGGAAATGAATATTTTTCTTAGCAGAGATGAATGCAAGCACCTTGCTCTGTACTATTCTCCCTGTTGATTATTTCTCCCCTTTTCATCTTATTGCATTGCTTTTAAACTCGTCCAAATGTTTCTGTACCTGTCCTCTGGATTGCTTGTTGTTTCAGCAAAGTTTGCTCAGATGATAACAAAAGGCATTATATTTATTTTTGAATTTTTCTTTTTTAGACACAGAGAGAGAGAGAGAGAGAGAGGGGGAAAAAACACAAAAGTAGGTAGGGAGGTGGATAAAATATGGAAGGAGTTGGGTTGGGAAAGAGAAACAAAATAATAAAATATATTATATGAAAATTTTTAATTAATAATTTAAAGAAACTCAAACAAATAAACAAAACCAACTTCTCTGCCATCTTCCTTCATAACCTGCACTTTTCTTTTCACTGTCTGACCCTGATGAAAAATTTTTTCTATGCTCAAAAATAAAACCAAGGATCAGAAATCACAAGGGGATTGCATTACATAAATGAAAGAAGAAACGTGTTGATTCTTAGCTCCATTCTACAAATTCCAAGTAAACACTAAGCTGTCTGCTCAATTAAATTTATAAATCACCTAACAAAGACCAATCAGTGCGTCACATGTATAGAGGCAGGAAACACCTAACAACGTAGACATGTTCTAACAAGACTTAGCAGATGATTTTATTGTAGCACAAACACCGTATATGACATTCACACATATCCAGATGGCATATTTAATAACTTAAGAGAATTTGAAATTAAAGACACTGGATGAAGAAAGTTCCTCCCAGCGTAGCAAAACACCATGTTTTGCAGTAGACTTTGTTTGGGTAGGTGGCATACACTCTAAACTACTGATAAAATAATTACTAATATAATTACATGCATTATTGCATGTGCTATTACTTTATATTGCCGCAAATTTGATAAGTCTGTTTATACCAGCTATACCACAAACAACACATGAAGAATAAGCTATTGTATTAACATTAGTACAATAGGTGATAAAATGATTTTAGTTCCACTATAATCTTGAGAAGATTACCATCCTGAGACTTGTTCTTCGTTGACTAGAACTTTGTTATGCCATGTATAACTTTAATGATTTCAGGCTTTATAGTCTAATAAGGAATACATGTTAATTAGTTTCATTCAGATAAGATGGAGTGACAGAATATATTTCAGCTCTGCTTAGAGGAATTAATAATTCTTTCTTTAGTATAATAAGGAAACATTGCTGAGAAATAATTTAAAGTACTACTTTTCTAAGTCTATAAATCAAGGTATGTGTATTATTTATGAAACATGCTGATGTATTTTAATATTATTTTAGGTTGTTTTATTCTAGCTATGCCAATATAGAAATTTTTTCTAATAAACAGCTGAATGACTAAGATATTGCACCTGATAATTTATTATTTCTTTAACAATTGAGAGTACAAAATAATTTCATCACTTTCCCCATTTCTTCTTCCACACATAGCCATATAAGTTTCCTTGCTCTTTTTCAAATACATGATTTTAGTTTTCATGAATTGTTACTATAATGAATATATATGTGTATGTATGAACATTCCTAAAGACATAAGAATAACCTACTCAGTCTGTATACTATTATTTGCACGTATATTTTCAGGATTTACCACTTGGTATAAAATAATCAATTGTTGTGCTCTTCCCTAAGGAAGATTATTTCTCCTGCTTTTACATTCCCTATTTGCCTAATATTTAATAAAAGAAACTTAATTGATTCAAGTCAAGATGGAAGCATGGAAGATTCTGTTAAGGTACTTTAAGAGATTTTGATTAGGTTGGCTATGAAGTCAGTCTCAGTGGCCTTCCAGAACGAAGACACTCCAGTTCAAAGGATGATGATATGAGTGTAGGTGGAGATTTAAAGTGGTGTCTTCACCATTCTTCTTGGCTGTTTTTTCATAACACGCCCAGAACAGAGTCTGGGAAGAATAAGGAGGATATAAAATTTTATAGTATTCTCATCATTTATTTTTCTAAATTAAGAAAGTTTTAGCTTATGGAAGGAAGTCAGAGTAACGACTTCCTTATTACAAATAATGAAAAACTCAGATGACTCTAGTTTAGTGTTCTGAAATTTTCTGTCAAAGTTCATCAAGTTAAAGAGACCACATGTGGATATTGACCCCAATTTATGCAGAATTCAAATAGCATTCAGGCTAAAAATGAATTTATCATTAGTCTATCCATTCATACTACCTGCCATCAATTATTTTCATCAATGAATGTGGCACGGAAACTGAGCTAAAAGTGGCATGTACATGTATTTTTATTTTAATTGCAATTAGACCTGTTAATACAAATGCAAATGGATGGCTTAAGTTGATTTTCTTTGGGAAAAGTTTAGAAGCAAATGCTTTCATAAGAAAAGTGGGGCATGGAGCTGTTCTTTGGTTTCGTCCTGTTACCCACAATAAAGCAGGGGCACAAATTCCTATGGGCTTTATGGAATGGCTGTGTGATTCCCCTCCCTCCACATGCTTTTTCCTCCTATGCTCACAGATATTGCTCTATGTTTATAGTAGAAGAGGAGGAAGTTATTCCCAAGAAGCTAATTTCAATTACACATTGTTGAACAGTATCCATCTCCTACATGCCAATCAGGAATATATGTCAAAAATGCCATCTTTTATCTTATTAATGCTGACTTGGCAGAACCAGATGAAATTTAGGACAAGTCAGAATTCTTATCTCATTGTCCTATTTTCGGTATGAGAAGGAATTTAGGACAAGTTAGAATTCTTTCCCTTGCCCTATTTTATTGTATCTATGTTTATTCATATTCAGCAAAAAGAATACCAATTTTAGCCTTTGGTATCTTCATCTCAAAAAAGAGTATTTCTCCAAATTAATTTTGTTTTTCATTATAAAGTTAGCTACCATATTGATGTAAGACAAATAGAAGTTATATAAACTAGAAAAGAATTTTTAAGTGGACCAGAGTTTGAAAGATAAAGAAACTTTAATTTTGATAAATTCTTGACATATTCCTTTTTTAAGTGCTAAACAGGTTCATTATATTTTTGTGATGATTACATGTGTTTAAGTTTTTTTTTTTTTACTTTACATGTGTAAGTCTTTCTCCTGCCTGTATGTATGTGCATCAAGTGTATTCCTGGGGCCAGAGGAAAGCATTGGATCTCCTAGAAATGGAAGTACAGGTGGTTGTGAGCATCCATGTGGTTTATTTGGTGACTAAGCGAATCTGGCCTTATGCAAGAGCAGCAAACGCTCTTTGATCCCTCTAGCACTGAGCCGTCTCTCCAGTCCCACTTGTCACCTACTTTTATACTACAGATGTTACCCCTGCTTTTGTCTATTTCAGCAGAGTCAAATGCAGCACAATATCTAGCTTATAATAGGGATGTAGAGTTTCTAACATATTAAAGGAATGTGACATAGTTAACCTTTCTCTTATGTACCATCTATTTTCTTTTAGTATCATGTATATAATCATGATGTGTTGTTTCTATTGTCATGAGCTTTCCATCTCTATGTATATATTGGTATCCAGTTCTAGAAATAAAAGTTAGTACATCAAACTTCAGGAAGATCTTATAATTGTGATATTTGACACATTAGGGTATGTGTAGATCTGATGGAGTTTGAGAAACTGCAATGAGAATCTATCAAGCTGCTGAATGCCTGAAATAAAACACATCATCTTCATTACCTTCCAGAGCCATTCTGAAGATGATTCTGGCACAGGTTCTGAATATAGGATGGGTCGGTATTTTCCTTTTGATGATTTGATTTTAGAATTCCTGCAAGCTTTCGGCTATCAGTCATCTTGTATACTGTATATTGTATTAGTTTCTAATCACTGGAGCCAAATTGCTAAACAGGAAAACTAACTCAAGGGAGGAAAATTATTTTTCATGGTTTCACATGGTTGCCATTACTATTTAAATCAAACTGTTTAATTATACAAACAGAACAGAAAATGGAATCATGCAAACCCTCCTATGATGTGGATACTTTTCAATATTGTAGTATCTCTCTAATAAAGTTTCTCTTAAAAGCAATGGTAAAATGGTCACTGATTTTTCTATTTTTTGTGTTATCACAGCAAATGCAAAAGAAGTGATGGTCTTCATCCCCAGCTTCAAAAAAAAATGTCCCTAAATTTAACTTATTCGCAATCTCGCAAGATTTGATTAAGCTTGAGTTTTAATTTTATATTATACTTAAATAACATTTGCAATAAATTTGATTATGATTTGACAGCAAAGAATTGTAAATGTGTGTGCCAGAATGAGAGAAATGAATGAATAGTGGTAGAAAACACAAAGACTTAATCTGGGAGTCTCGATACCTTAGGAATTGTACCTGAGCATTATTAGAAAATAAAACAGATTGCACTCTTTCTATGATAGAGGATATATTATAATATATTCTAACAATATTTTAAGTGAATAATCGACTAATTAATTACCATCTGCAAGTGAAATTTGAGGAAGCAGACACCATTCATCTTCTGTGATTAATGAGTGGAAAGGAGCTGAATCGGCCATTTGTCTTCCAGTGTTTCAGAACTCATAATGAAACCTCAGCAGCGCATGGCCTATGGTGAAGTGCTGAAGCCAGTGTCTGGTTCTGGGGCTTATGCTATGTCAACTGAGATGCCTGTCTGTGATCATTTTCTCTTTCTGCCCAGGTGTAATGAAGTGAAGCTACACCAATGAGTAGGGTCAGTCTAAATGCAATACAATTACGCCACCTGTCATTTTCCGCTGCTAAGACCTGAGAAAGGAGGGTGGTATTAAGGACCAAAGAAACCAATTTTCGACCATCAGAGTTTTGATACAGCAGGCTTACTGCTGACCATCTGTTGTTCACAACTAACACCTAGAGGAGAATTCTACTTGCTAAACAGCAGATGACTGGCAAACCTGCAGCTGTTTCATCCCGCAGCTGAATTCTGACAAGCACTGACCTGCCCTTTCTGTGTGTAGCTTATGAGAACTGACAAGATCACAGGTGCAGGCTTCAGGTAGGCCCTACTATGGGGAAAATAGCCTAACGCACATTAACATACACATTGTTGTATGCATATCAGTTTTTCTATGTAGGAAAACCTTGTCGACTTAAATTTCTTTGACACCGTCATGCTCTATAAGCCATTTATCCTCGTAAATGGCTATAATAAACAACTGTTTATTTCGCCAAAACTTCTTTATATTTACAACTACTTATTTGGCTGTGACTTCTGTGATTCAGTATGCCATCCCTTTCTTATATGCATTTTAATTGCTTTTTTCTGAGCTTCCATCACAATTTGGCAAAAGCTCAAGGCACCATGCCTGTACCTCCATGCCATGCTTGCAAGCTTAGTTTGTCTTCAATTATAATGCAAGGACAGACACATTGTGTGCTCCCGGTTTGACTTTGCCCACTCGCTTCTACGATACACTTCTACTTTCTCATTAGAATTGATGTTATGTGCACACAATCAGCTGAAGATTTAAGAAAGTAGAAGTATCTGGAAACAATTCCCACATTTAGACTCATTGTTATTGCCAGAGATTCTGAAATGCATTCTTTATGGTCCCATATGTCCATTTTAGAATGCTCCTGTGTGTCCATTTCAGACATGCATTCTTCATGGTTCTATGTGTCCAACCTTTCATTTTAGAATTCCTCTTTCCTTTACAAGCATGCAAAAGAGAGAGACATTCATTAATTGATTTTATTTTGTTTTGTTTTAGTACTTCTTTCATTTTTTTTTAGTGTTGTTCATTACAAAGCAGAACTTAAATATTTGTAGGAAGGTAGATTGATTTAACAGGGGATCTCTCTCGCGTGCTCTTTCTCTCTCTCTCTCTCTCTCTCTCTCTCTCTCTCTCTCTCCTTTGTTTTGTTTTTCAAGACAAGGTTTCTCTGTATAGTCCTGGCTGTCCTGGAACTCACCATCTGTAGACTAGTCTAGCCTCGAACTCAAAAATTCACCTACCTCTATCTCCCAAGTACTGAGATTAAATGTGTGCACCAACACTCTCTGGCTATATGTCTCTTTCTTTAAAAAAACATTTCATAATAAATACTTCTCTGAATGCTTATTATAATATATTTCAAATATCTACCATAGCCCCCAAACACAGTAGTAGTACCCTCCTTCCTGAAACAGAATAAACTGATGTCTATCTTTGGTTTTCCTCAAAGTTTGAGTCGTAACTTGATATGATATTTATTACTAGCACATACATTTCTTTTGCTTTGATATGGAATGAAAATTCAACAATGGAGAGCTTTAGTGTGGGTTCTTTTGTACCTGCGTTTCCTGTGCCATGAACATGTCTTATAAATACGAAGGGTTTAAAATGGATGCATTGGTATAAAACTTTTGCTAGCTCTGAGCCCAAGAACAATAAATGTTTAAGAGTATACAAGAGGAGAGAAAGGAATGAGAGTAAAGGGGGAGCTTAGGAAAGGCAAAAGTAATTGATAGTAAGAAAACAAAGCAATGAAAACAAGCCATTTGTGAGAAGCTTAATATGTTTTCTCTGATGTGTGCACACACAAGTGTGATATGTTTGTGGAGGTGTTGTTCCTTGGGTGACATCCACTTTTTAAGGACAGGCACTGTAATTGCTCTAGAGCTCGCCCATGCTTTTGGTCTGGCTGACCAATGAGCTCTGGGAATGCATGTGTATCACTCTCCCCAGGCTTGAGGCTGCATGACCATATTATCACGTCTGGAGTTTTTTGGTTTATTTGTTTTAATTTTATTTTACATTTCAACCACAGTTCTACCACCACTCCCCCTCTTGCCCCCCCCCAGCTCCCTTCAGTCCACCCCAAAGCTAGCGTTCTGAAGGTTGCATGCAGGGTCTCATGCTTGTACAGCAGCCATCCCGTAGACTGAAGCATCACCTCAGCTCAGCGGGATGTGCTTTTCTCCTGCCCTCATCTCACTCTTTCCTTTTCTTACCTTTTGGAATATAGGCAAAGGGCTGCAATCCTCAAATGATTTAAAAGAAAATCAGGGGCCAGAGAGATAGCTCAGCAGTTAAGAGCAATGGCTGCCCTTCCAGAGGACCCCAGTTTCATCCTCAACATACACATGGAACCTCACAACTGTGGATCGTTCCCATGCCAAGGTATCTGATGCCTTTGTCTGGTCTTCACAGCACCAGACATGCATATGGTTCACAGGCATACAGGTACACAAAGTGCCTACACACGTAAATAAGTGAATTTTTAAAAAGGAAGTATAATGCAAAACTGTGTGTGTGCATGAGAGAGAAGAAAGACAGACAGAGAGAGGGACAGAGAGAGACAGAGACAGAGAGAGAGACAGAGACAGAGAGAAGAAGAGATATTTGGTCAATGTAAGTAACACCCAGGAAATATTTATTTTATTTTTTATGAGAGGTGAATATTAGCAAATCATTGTTGATGGACTAGTCATCCCTACTTCATGGAATCTGAAAGACTTAAGATATTTGTCTCATACCCTGAAGGATCTAGGGTAGAGGTTAACACCCACATCAAGTCTTATGACTAAGGTAAAAAAAAAAAAAGAAAGATAATATATATTCCCAAAGCTAAAAATTTTAAAAAAGAAAACTTATAAAATACTGATAGATAAATAAATAAATAATAATAAGCAAAAAAATGAATAAGGTAATCAGCCATGAACCTGTCATAAATTAATAAACACTATACAACTAGCAGAAAATACACGTTATCTACAAAGAATCTAGTTTTACTGCTACTCATATAATTTTCCAATTAAAACAATCCACTCTCAGAATCTCCTTTAGAATACCTCTATATCTTTATCTGTGTTGTGACATCTAACCTCTAATGGACACATTTCGGGCAGGAGTACTCTTCTCAAGAATGCTAAAAATATGTTTCCTTTCTCACTCGGGGGGCAGAGAAGTAACTGTTGCTATGGTTCTAATTGAACCGGAAGCCTGTAAAGCATAGAGCAGTTTTGTTTATAGACACTTAGCTGTTGTCTAGAAATATATGGACATTATTCTCTAGGAAACGTATTTGATTCTCAGGGCCGGTATTTAACTGAGAGGTCAAACGTAAAGAACACTAAGATTTCTTCGATTTCTTTGTCTTCTGACAAAGACAGAAAAAAAAATCCCCCAGAAGATCCCTACTAGGGGATGCTTAGTTTCTAAACATGTGTTACTGCTGTACTTGGACAAAAGAGATTGGGACAAAATGAACTTTTGCCTCACTACTTAGCAACTGGAACCTTGAAAAAGATTCACACTCCCTGGTAGATGTTATTTAAATATACTTGAAAAGCTGCTACTAATCTCTTTCTCACATTAGCACTCCCAGTGACATAGATGATGTTCATTTGCCTCATTATTTGAGCCTCTCCTTCCCAACCACCAAAGTCCTAAATAGATCAGGGAGCCAGAGGGATATTATCTTTTCCTTTCAACTCCTGTTAATTTCCCTGTGATAATTGACTTCTAAAGGGAGCACAGGAAACGGAATTAAAAATATCAGTTGACTGCCTAATGATCTCACGTTGCAGAAGGTCCCATTTGATTTGGAACACACTTGACATCCCTATCAAGCGACCTGATCTGAGCCTTGTAGTTAAACTTGAAACATGCTCATGTGCACCTGTTTTCTTCCGGGGAGAAGAATTTGACGCAGAGCCAATATGATACACAGAAATGCTGGGACAGGGAGGGGGTCTGCGTCTGCTCCTGTAAAAATGCTCCCTCTCACACCACAGAAATGATCCTGTCTCCTGAAATTATCTGATGAAGGGGAAATCGGTGACCTTTAATGTTCATAAATAATGTAAGCACCCCAGTTCAGGTTGGCAGCATTGTCACCGGCTGTCAGTATTATTTTAGTATCACCAATCTAATCTCAGGACTTTGTTTCCATTGTTCCTTTATGAAAGGGGAATGGAGAAATGAAAAAGATACCAATGAGCCAGGCTTTTGTCAAAGACATCCAGTGGGAGATATAAAAGACAGAGCCTGAAAAGCTGCACTCTCCAGAGGCCTCTGCTTATTAATGGAATGGTAATGATTCCTCTGGTACCCAGCCTGAGCTATTGGATCTAAGAAAGGGGATATTTGTCACTCATGTAAAGAATGAAACGGAACAAAAATACACAATAATGTTATCAGTTGTTCATAGACATTGAATGATTATATCTCAAACAGAATGCAGGTGGCAAAGATTGCTCAAAAATAAATAAATAAAAGGGCACTCTGGGATTAAAATGACAAAGAAACACCAAACAGAATAAACATAACATTTTACTCATTTTTTTTATTCATTAGTGTTTTAAAATTGGAAACCTATTTTCCTGTTTAAATAGAAGCTTATTCAAATCAAATGTAAATACAGATCAACTTTTCAAAAGTCCAACTCCTGCCCTGTTTCTCCTAGAATATTCATAAATGCAAAGGAGCATGAACTGTGCAGTCATGAACGGGAGGAATCTTTTATTGCCAGAGACTCTATTATACTGAAACCCTTCTTACGATTACACAAAAGATGCTGGAGAAGTCAGCTCAGCTAATGTGCCAATTTAGTAGTTCTAAAAGTGTTTTTAAAGAAATATTCTAATACAAAGATCAGTTATTCACCAAACTACTCTATCTAAACTACTCAAATATGTCAGATCCACTAATAAGGATGGAAGGAAGGAAGGAAGGAAAGGGAAAGGAAAGAGATGAGAGAGACAGAAGGAAGGAGGGAAGAAAATGGAGGAAGTATAGAGATAAAGAAAATAATAGAGGGGAGTAAATAGAGGGAAGAGCAAAGACAAGGAAAATGTGGTAAGAGATCAGGGATGGTGGAAGGAGACAGTAGATAGAGAAAAAGGTATGAAGAGAAAACAGCAGAAGACAAATAGAAAAGAAAGTTGTTGATATGCAAGTTGATGGATATAGATATGCTAGTTAGCTTATTGAGGTGATCTTTTGACAATGTATGTGTATAACAAAGCATTGTCAGCAAGTTGACCTCCTATATCTTTATTTATATCTACATCTACATACTAAGGTTTGTTAGTAATACTCAGTAGAGCTGAAAAACACTCCAAAGGGAGAGGAAAGAAAAAAATACAGAGATTGAGAATAGAATATAACAGTATTTAACTAGGATGAGACTGGCAGGGAAGAAATAAAAAGATGTTGGTCAAAGGGCACAAAGTATTGAATGAGTAAGAGTAATAGTCTAGAAATCTAATGTACAGTATGAAACCATAGTCCGAAAAGTCATGTGTAGAAGACTGTTGTTAAGTAAATAGATTTTAGCTGTGTCTTCACACATAGAAGATATGTGAGGTGATATATTAATATGTAGCATGATAGTAATCATTCCACTCTTGATCCATCCATCAACATCATACTGCAAACCTCAAATTTATGCAATAAACTGACCTAAAGGGAAAGAATAAGGCTGCTATATGAATGCTCCTTTTAACAAGTGAAAATTTCAGTGTTATTTGCAAATTAATTAGTAAATTTTGTTCTGTATATGGTTAGTATCTGACTGGTAGAGTGAACAAGAGGAAAAAGAGATTTCATTACAAGGAAAGAAGGTAAAAATTTCAAACATTGATTAGAAAGGGGATATCTTTTGCTCTAAATGCGCAAATAGTCCATTTATTAAGCACAGGCTGGGAGAGAATAGAAATCAAGCTCAGATTTCAAAACTCTTAGGAATTTGCACTTGCAAGAAAACAATACTATGAGCCAGGGAACAAGACTCCACAGCAAGGTGCCCATAATCCCATTATTCTTGCAGAAATGGGTCCTGGGACAGGACAGAAAAGGATGTGTGTTAGCCAAGTGGAGGATCATGGTGTCATAATAAGTTTGGATATTTTCCATAGCTTCAATAATGCTAAATAGCTACCTAAACTGTGTTGTACTAAGTGGAAAGCCAAGTTTTAAAATGTCACAATGTCTGCATTTTTTCAAAGAGGTCAAGGCGTACCAGAAAGTATTTCATTGAACAAACATAAAGTGAAATATTCTTTTGGTTTGCGATGATATCTAAGTTTGGGACTGAGTTACCTCAATTAATCTACACGATTCTTGGGAGTCTGTCTGAGGATCAAGGAAATGTTCCTGTTCCTCGGCACCCCCATACTTTGATGTCTTATAGCTTTAATCACAGGGTTCACTTTTATTTTAAGACTTGCATTACAGTTTATGGCCTAGAAATCAAACTGAATTAAATAATTGACATCAGCTCATGTTATGGAGTCTCTAGTGTGTGAACATACATGAACAATAACTTCTTAGAAAAGAACAAAATGAAGGGATAAAATGAGGAAGAAGTGGAGGAGGAGAAAGAATTCAAAAGAATTCCACTCACACTCTGTCTTTCACACACACACACATGCACATGCACGAGTATATCATTTGTTCAGGGATGATAAACTCACTAACCTCTCCAGTAAGGATATATATGGCTCAAGACTATGTGCAATTTATTCAGAAAACATCAGTCTACCAACTCCCTTCCCCACTGTGTTCTCCGCTTCTGATTCCTTCCTTTTCTTCTAGTTCCCATTTCAACACACCCATTACTTGTGTTTCCCTTTGTTTTTTTTTATTTTGCACTTGTCTTTTGACATCTGGTTTAATAAACACTTTATACACTTTGATGTTATACGCTTAAGAATTTTGTTACTATTTTTTTCCACGTGTGAAGCTATTCGAAAATCAGATTATATAAAACCTACCTGACTAAAATATCAGTTTTTCCCCTGGTGATCTGTGATTTCTGTCTTGTGGGGTCTTCTTGTTTGTTTCTTTGTTTTGCTTTTATTTCTGTGGCCTAGGTTGCTCATATGTGCACAGAAATTTCTGTCCTGGTATTATTGCTTGGAAAGGTATTGTAGACAATCTCACTGTTTTATCCTTAGCATCTATGGCACAGGTGAGTTTTATTATTATTATTTTTCTTTCCAAATACTCTTCTGAAAATAACTCTGCCCCTCTGTTTTCTTCTTTTTTCTTTTCCTTATACATTTTATAATCATTTTCCTTATACATTATATAATGTTTTTCATTATACATACCAAACCATGTCCCCACTCCCTCCCCTCCTCCTATTCCCTCCACATATCCCCCCACCCCACCCCTCATCCACTCTTTAGAGAGGGAAAGACACATTGCTCTGTGGAAGGTCCAAGGCCCTCCCTACTATATCTAGGCTGAGCAAGCTATCCCTCCAAAGAGAATAGGTTCCCCAAAAGCCAGTACAAGCAATAGGGATAAGTTTTACTGGATAAAGCCGATGGCCCCTCAGTCTGGCCCACCCATGCAACTAACAACCACATTCAGAGGGACTAGCTTGGTCCAATGCTTGTTCCTTCCTAGTTGGGCTAGTGTCTGGAAGTTTTTTAGATTCCAAGAAACATTGCGATTTGTTGCTTAATATATTATCTAAATCCCATAATCAGTATCTATAGCAGTCATTATTAACAAATAGAAAAGGAACTGGCTGTCAGTTACTAATTGAGTTGTACACCTACAGTGAACAAAAACCAAGACCATCAAAACATTCCACGTTTTCGTGATATTTTGGCTATAACTGAAGCAAACCTTAGCATTTGAGTAAATAGACGGATGGTATATAGAAAATCTTTATGCGGTTCCTATAAAATTTTTGCACATCTAAAATAATTTCAATGTGACAAGCTTAGAAACAACTACTTACCCTCTCCAAAGACAAACAAACAAGAGTGATGACATTTTTAAATCTCCTCATAGAGCAGGTATTTTCATGTACAGTGTTCAATGCAGAATTCTCTTTAAACTTTTTGCCATATCACAGGCTGCTGTACACCTTCAGCCAGTTATTTCCTTTCATTATATTATGCCCCATGTCTCTGAAGATGTGCTACCAAAAGGACAGTCTCCAAATCGTTAATATAACGTAGCACACTCCTGCTTCTTTGTCAGGCTGGGAACTACATTCCCTATGTAACACTCCAGTTAGAATAGTGTACTTGCTATTGGAATATTCCTGATTATGTGTCTTCTTTCCATTTAACTCTAGATAAATATCCATGGGATAAGTTTTGCAATAAACTTGTCCATAAATTTAAAAGCTTTAACTAATGTAGTTAAAGTAATCATGCTAATTCACAAACCAGACACCTCACCACCACTCTCCAGTCAACTTAACAACTCCTGTAGAAGCCTGGCTACCCTGATGATGCATAAGTGAAACTAAACTTAGCTACAGTCGGGTGTTTGATGTGGGGAAAACCTTACATCCATGATCAGTCCTCCAAATGACTCTAGGGGGTAAACGTTATTGTGTCTACATTTAATGGATGAGATCATATGACTAACGAGGAGGGGGGAAGTGACTTGAACCTAGACTGACATTACCTTATTTATACTTTCAGTTAATAAAATCCCCTGTAATGCTAATCAGTCTGGCCCCACCATTTATTGGAGATGTCTATCAATCAGCTGTCATACAGTATTCAGTTGTACATCTTTCAGAAAGAAATGAACAGTTTTATCACTTCTATTGTTCCTAGTCTCAAATTTCCACTTTGATAGACCTATGTGAATTCTTCCAAGTAAAAACACTGTGGGCATACAGCATGCATTCTTTTCTCTGTATTCATAAATAGAGTGGCTTGGCTATTCTTATGCCTTTACCACATCTGACTATTAAACATTTTTCTAAGCTCTTAGTACCAGAGGGTAACCTTAAATGAGTGACATTTTCAAGTGCTTTATACTCCAGACCTCAGGATCAGATGTTGCCATTTTCGGAGACAGCTGTTGCTCCACTCACAAAAGGCCAAGTATCTTATAAAGGAAAAAGACATTGTAAAGGAAGCTGTTCCAATCCATATGCCCAGTTCTTTTTGAGTACCTTAGGAATAGGACCTCCCCGTGATGAGAGCTGCTTAATTTCAGGTACTACTCTAGAAATCATGTTGAATCATCCCATTTATTTTTAACTACTTATCACCATTAATTTTTATGCTTCACATATATTTTTTGTGCTACTCATGGAGTTTATGCAGATGATGTAAGTGTATGTTGTGTGTCCCTCAAGACAGTTTCTGTGCTAAGAAGGATTTTATCACCCTTTTTAAAATTAATTCCAGAAACATCCTCTGTGTTCTACCTATTTTATTTCTGTTGATTTTCTGATTGTTCCATTACTTCTGCCCCAGTGGGAACATGTGCTTTAGTCATATAGCTTAATCTTTCTATTCATTTTAAGAATTGAGTTCTGTTCTCTTGTTTGATCCTATTCTGTATTACTTAGAATGTTAGAGCAGGCTGTGATGTCTATTAAAGTTATGCAAGTACACAGAAACATATAGACACACACAGAGACAAAGACACACACACACACCATATTACTCATGGAATAAGAAATGTAACTTCTGTTATGAGGATATGTTTTTGATTTTTAGTCTAAGGAGGTGCTAGAGATTCAGTAGTCATACATAGAAATAATAGTCTACATTTCTATTTATCTTTCCTGTCTGTCTATCATCTATCTCTTTCCTTGGTAATACAACTTGGTTACAAACATCTATTTAAGCCCATTTTGCAAAAAGTTGCAACAGAGGAGTCTTAGCTTCACAATGATGCTAAAGAGATCCAGTGTTGATAGAGGCTTCACTTAAACTCATGACTGGACCTGCAGAGGTTCTGGCTCCAGCCTACTCCCTTAGAGGTACCAGACTCACACCCGGACCCACAGAGGTCTCTGGTTACTGCCTACACCCTTGGAGATCCCAGACTCATGCCTGAACTCCTAGAGGTCTCTGGCTCCCAGCCACTCCCTCAGCAGTTGCTCCCCTGTACCTGCTCCTGTGGAGTTTGCTGTCTCAGGCCTGCTCCAGCCTAGGTTGCTGTCTCATTCTTGTTTCCAAAAATGTCCCTGGTTTGGGTCTGCTCTTGCTCCTGTGGAAGACAACAGAAAGTGGAAAGATCTCCCATGCTCTTGGGTAGCTAGAATTATCATAGTAAAAATGGCAATCATACCAAAAGCAATCTAGAGATCCAATCAAAATCCCAGCAAAATTCTTCACAGACATCCACAGAATGGTATTTAACTTCATAGGGAAAAGAAAAAAAAACAAAACCCAGGATAGCTAAAACAATCCTGTACAATAAAAGAACTTCTGAAGGCAACACAATCCTTAAATTCAAACTCTACTACAAAGCTACAATACCAAAAACAGCATGGTGTTGGCATAAAAACAGACAGGAGTACCAATGGAACCAAATCAAAGACCTGGATTCTAATACACACACCTATGAACACCTGATTTTTGACAAAGAAGCAAGAAATATAAAATGGAAAAAAGAAAGCATATTTAACAAATGGTGCTGGAATAAGTGGATATAAACATGTAGATGAAAATAGATCCATATCTATCACCATGCACAAAACTCAAGTCCAAATGAATCAAAGACCTCAACACAGAGCCAACCACATTCAACCTCATAGAAGAGAAAGTGGGAAGTACACTTGAATGCATTGGCACAGGAGACCACTTCCTAAATATAACCCCAGTAGCACAGACATTGAGAGAAACAATTAATAAATGGGACCTCCTGAAACTGAAAATCTTCTGTAAAGCAATGGACACAGTCAACAAGACAAAAAGACAACCTACAGAATGGGAAAAGATCTTCACTAACCCCACATCAGACAGAGGTCTGATCTCCAAAATATACAAAGAACTCAAGAAATTGGTCATCAAAAGAACACATAATCCAATAAAAAAATGGAGTACAGAACTAAACAAAGAACTCTCAACAGAGGAATCTAAAATGGCTGAAAGAAACTTAAGGAAATGCTCAACATCTTTAGTCATTAGAGAAATGCAAATCAAAACAACTCTGAGATTCCATCTTAACACCTGTACGAATGACCAAGATCAAAAACACTGATGACAACTTATGCTGGAGAGGTGGTGGGCTAAAGGAAACATTTCTGCATTGCTGGTGAGAGTGCAAGCTGGTAAAACCCCTTTGGATATCGTTATGGTGATTTCTCATAAAATCGGAAACAGCCTTTCTCAAGACCCAGCAATACCACTTTTGAAAATATATCCAAAGGATGCTCAATCATATCACAAGGACATGTGATCAACTAGGTTTATAGCAGTATTGTTTGTCGTAGTCAGAACCTGGAAACAACCTAAATGCCCCTCAACCGAAGAATGGATAAGGAAAATGTGATACATTTACCCAATGGAATACTACACAGCAGAAAAAAAAATGACATCTTGAAATTTACAGGCTAATGGATTGAACTAGAAAACATCATATTGAGTGAGGTAATCCAGACTCAGAAAGATATACTCACTCATAAGTGGTTTATAAACATAAAACAAAGAAAATCAGCCTACAAACCACAATCCCAGAGACCTAGACCACAATGAGGACCCTAAGAGAGATATAAATGGACTAATCTACATGGGAAGTAGAAAAATACAAGATCTCCTAAGTAAAGAGGGAGCATGGGGACCATGGGTGAGGGCTGACGGGGAGAGGAGAGGAAGGGAGAGGAGCAGAGAAATATATATATAGCTCAATAAAATCAATTTTAAAAAAAGAAATGGAAAAAAAGAAGCTGCAGTTAAGGGTTCAAATTTAGAATTTTTTCCCCCGGGCTAGCAATGTGTAGCCCAATCTCCTTCACACTGCTGAACAGCTCCCAGGCACAAGCAGGCTGGTAAAGAAAATGACTCTCAAGTCAGAAAGGTCCAGACCCATGAGAACCAACAAGAAAAGAAGGAGAAACAAGTAATACTGCCTTAGTAATACATTGTTGCTGCATTTTCCTTGCTATTACTGAGAGCCCAAATCACTGCCTGATTTTCTCATATGAGTGAGGTAACCTTGGTCTACTGATTCAAATGTTCATGTTTTCTAAAAAATCCTTCACAGTTGTAAGCAGAGGCAGAGTTTTACGTCAGCTGCCAAGACGGGAACATTCAAACTGATGTAAAAAATTAACTGTTAAGGCTATGCAACCTTGCTTTTAACATTGTGTTCATCAAAATTATTAACTCACAGTTTTATTTGTTTTGTATTTCAGCATCAGACAGTGTTGTAAGTGTTCAGCAGCCACAATGTCACTTCCTGCATCTAGCAAATGTGCGGAGGTTCTCCTTTTGCAGAAGGACGTGGCAGCATATCCATCCCCTTTGGTGTTTGGATATTTATTACCATTATCCCCTTGCTGCATTAATATTTTCTCTTATATAAGTGGTCATAGTTTTAATAAGTTCTGTACATGTAAATTGACTAAACTACAGACATCTGGCAAAAATGTAATGATGATGATGATGACGATGATTATAGCACCAATCTAATTCTTTTGGTTTTCCATCCTTGACTGGTTGCCTATGCAGGAAATCTTAGAAACTGAAAGTTTTATTTGAAGTTATAGCTAATATGGCTGTGATCTCTTGTTCCAGCACACTGTGTTCTATAACCAGGCCTACATTCTGTGAAATAGTGGTCCCTTTTAGAAGATCGCTCTTTATCATCATTGGTTATAAACTGTCCAAGCTTGGGGTCTTATTTTGTCAATTCTCATGTTATGACTAAATCTGTTTGGGAAATAAAGTACCTTACTGTAGGTTGTGGCCTGCATGGAAACTATAAACAGTGATAATTGGGGTTTTTTTTGTTTTTTGTTTTTTTCCCATATTCTTTTATTTTTTTACATTTCCTCCCCTTCTCCCAGTCCCCTCCCGCCCCCCCCTCCTCCTGCTGCTTCCTTAAAAGAGGGCATGGTGCCCAGCCCTGTGGGAAGTCCAAGGCCCTCCCCCCTCCATCCCGTCCTAGGAAGGTGTGCATCCAAATCGACTAGGTTCCCAAAAAGATAATACATACAGAGGAGATAGGTCTTAGTGTCATTGTTGATGGCTTCTCATCCTGTCCTCATTGGCAGCCATGTTTAAAGAGTCCAGTTTGATCATATGCTCATTCAGTCCCGGTCCAGCTGGATTTGGTGAGCTCCCATTAGATCAGGGACACTGTCTCAGTGGGTGGTCCAGCCTCTCGCGGTCCTAACCAGGCAAAAGGTGGGAATACGAGGGTGGGGATAGAAGTGGGGGTAGGGGGTGGGGGAGGGGAGAGGGGGAAGGAGAAGGGAGAAGGGAAAGACTGGGGAGAGCTTGGGGG
>PVIU01018196.1:0-39704 GCA_004026605.1 Ondatra zibethicus
CTGCTTTTAGCTTTTTAAAAATCTCAGCTGAGATTTTGCTCTACCTGGAAGCTAACAGGTTATCTTGCCAGTTTCATGGCTGCTGGCAGAAGACAGAAGGCTCCTATTGCAGACACAAAGGAACTTATTAGCAGCTGTACTTTTGCATGTGGACTTTCCATGACTCAGTTCTCCAAAGGTAGTGTGAATAAGATTAGGTGATGCCTGCATTCCCAGTGACATGTTAAGGGCATGGGTTCTGGGGCTTGGGAGCCTGAGTTTTTGAACCTGGCAGTAACATGTTTTACTTTGTACTTTGAAGATAGCCATTATTTTTACTAAATTGATCAGTGTACAGACTGCTTCTGCTTTCCACTGTTCTTTGCTGTGAAAATATCCTTAAGGCACAAACTGACTGCTGGGTATGGTGGTATAAATACATAATCCAAACACTTTGGAGGTTAAAGCATAAAGGTCATAAGTCTGGGGCTAGTCTGGACTACATAGTAAGTTCAAGGCCAGAACAGGAAAGACGGCAAGACACACTCTCAAAAACCCAATCAAACAAATAAATAAAACTTATCAAATCAAAAGCAAAGCAAAACAATCCCCCTAAACCCACCATCACTGAAGACCACAAAGTCTAGAAAGATTTTGGACAGCGTCTCTACCCACATGTGAGGGAATAAAGCAATGAAAAGTTATCTTCCACTGCTATTGCTCTCTCTTCTGCATCACTCTGGCTTCTGCTGAATTTTCCCATGAGGTGGCAACTTGCCTGAGCACTCTGGCTAATGTGACTCTAAAGGCTAAGACCAAATCTGCTCCCTGAGGCCCATAAAACATTCAGCTAAGTTTCCTATGAACAGGATTGTAGGTGGCAAAATGAGGCCAACCTGGTAATTTCACACAGTTCAGATATGCCACATCCTCTTATGTGAGAAATGTTATTAGCATCCATGTGCTTTGTGGTTTGAGAAGACATGTAACATCTTCCTCCTGCATGTGGGGATTGTAAAAATATGTATGCGCTTCTCAGTAGTGGTGAGCTGTCAATATTGGTGACTTTTTCACATTCCTTAAAGGAGGACTGGTTTGTTGTCTCAGTGAAAGACTTAGAGCCCATCACAGTGGAGAAATCATGCAGCAGGAGCATGAAGCAGCTGGTCACATGGCATCAGCAGTCAGGAGGTAGAAGAGATAAGTGCTGGTGCTCAGTTTGCTTTCTCCTCTTTGTTCAGCCCAGTACAATAGTCCATGGACATTTCCCACTTACACTCTGGGTGGTTCTTTCTACCCCAATTACCCTAATCTAAAAGAATTCCTTATAGACAATTTCTAGGTCTTGTCTTCCAGGTAATTCTAAATTCTGATAGACTGCTGTCTCTGTCAAATGCTTATAACTGGTATTAAAAAATTAAAAACCTGATTCAAGAATGAACTTTCAGTATTTTCTAATTTAAATGATATAAATGCCCCCGACATAGTTGATACCAAGCCAATGTGATACTGTTGAACATGACATTGAGAAGCGATGTGTTTGATGGATTATTGTCAACAAGTGTGATGTGGCTCAGCATACCACCGGGTGCATGAGCATAAGACCAGGGTGAAAATGTCACCAAGAAATCCCCTGCTTTGCTTAGGCTGTTTACGTGGCCTGAGAAGGTCACTGCAGGCTGTGTCAGAGCAATGATGGCAAGGTTGCTTCGCAGGGGTTCAGGATATTTTAAAACTATTTGAATTGTTTCTTTTGGTGTGTCTAGTTAAATGTTCATACTTAATAAACTGTGGCAGTAAACATCTAAGCAAACATTCATTTAACTGACTTTCCTCACCATCCAGAAAACTCAGAATGGTTCTAAAAGCCTTGCTACATTTGCTCATAGCTACTCCAGCACACTATCCTGAATAATTCACAGCATGCCACTGCATACTCTGATGTCTGGCTGGTTCCCTGTCGCTCGCTTTCCTGACTTTTCATCTCCTTTCCTGTCTTCACCTTTGTCTCTTCCATCCAATAGGATTCCGTGCTTACAGCTGGTGATTCCTGTGATTAGGACTCATTCTTGCTCCCACTTTGCACCTGCTGTTCCTGCTCTGCAAGAAATAATCTGATCTTTGCAAGCTCCTGGGTTCTCTTCTTCCTGCTAACTCCTTAGGTTGAATTCACATTGTTTTCATTAACTTTATGAAAAGAAGTCAAACTCTACTCAAATCATGGACATCTTCTATAAGGTCTCTGATTAAAGGTCACTATGTTTTCATCTTTCTGAGCTATCCAGCTACAAACATTAATTCCTAATACACACACACATTTGTAAGTATAGTCTAAAAACTATCTTAATAAACATCTAGACCTTCAATTTGAAATATGTTGTTCATCAGATTAAAAATGTGGTTAAGAGTCTATGAATACTATATTATTTTTATGAGATATGGAGAATTGTTTAGTACTAAGTTATGCAAATAAATTAGGATTATATATGAAGGTGTGTGATAAATACTGTTTTTCCTGAAGAGATTGTTATTTTATAAGAGAAAACCATACATATTTGAAAATATTTGACCTTAAAAATAATGAATACAATTACATGCTTGTAATATTAATGGGAAAAATATAGTCCAAGGACTGATATGAAAGTCAATGTTAGCCAGACATGGCAGTGTAGAGAGAGGTAGGTGTATCTCTGTAAATTAGAGACCAGCCTGGTCTACCTAGTGAGTTCCAGGACAACCATGAATATGTATAAAGAGTCTGTCTTTAAAAAAACAAAGAAATAAAACAAACAAAAAACAAATCAACGGCAGAAAAAAGAAAAAAGTCAATGTTTAAAAATCTTTCAATATATATATATACATAATTATAGTCTTTTTTCTAAAAAATTATTTATTATTTTATGTTCAGTTATTTAAATTCTACAATCATATTTTTTCTTGCAAGTTGTGTGGATTACAAAAAATTAAAGAAACACATGAATTCTTCATATTTTTTATTCATTAAGTCACCTGGCTTAGAATATGATATAGTAAAACATGGCCCTAGTATACAATCTAGATTCTTTGACTTCAGTCAGAAAACAAGGCATATGTGCTATAGTTGGAATACAACTTCAATATTCAGCAGCATGAGAATGCTTGTGGGTTGTGTAGAAATCAGAAGTTGTTTAATGTCAGAATGCATTAAATCCTTAGGGATTAAAAATACAAAACTATGCTCTGGGTGGGGCAAAAAGCATATGATTAGTTTCATACAACTGGCTAACGATAATAGCGGTAACTTCAGTTCCCACTTCCCCGTATCTAATTTAACACTCCCCCCCCCTATAACTGATGCTCTTACTTTAGCTTTAGAGTGAAAATAAATTAGAATCACAGATTTTAAAAAAGGAAAGGCAATGTTCCTTAGGAAAAGACCAGACAATAACCTGAGGGAATGTGGAGTTAATTATTACTGAATTGTCTGGGGAAACTGAACCCCTAAGCATTGTGTAGAGGCTAAAAAGTGAACCATGGATTTTTGAAAACTCAGAGCACTTTATGACCAACAGCATCAGAAATTACACAAATCAGATAAAGATAATCAAATCTCATACCACAGTGCACAAGTGGATTGCCCCAGGGATCTGGAGCCTCCTTCTCTTTCTCCCTCCCTCTCCCTCATGAAGTAATTTCTTGGCCCTTAGACCTGTTTTCAGGATTGATTGAAAATGTTGCTGCCAGAGTCCCATCCCATTTGGCACAAGGGAGGAAACAAAGCCCCCAACAACTCCAGTGCTTTCTACAGAGACTCCCACTGTTTCTTCCTTTCCTGACAGTGGATCAAGACAGACTGTAAAATCAGATGCTGCTCAGAAGTCTTGCTAACAGGTTCAAAAGACGATCATTGCTTGCTCTCTCCATCAAATTTCTCTTTGTGCTAGAAAGCTTACATCTAGGTCTTGATGGATGTTTCGAGCTCTCTCCTCACAGGTGTCTAGTCGCCTCTGGCTGGAGGGCACGGCTGGTCTCCGGGACAACTGGGACTGCTGCTCTCTGTAGAGTACTGGCTTGTTTCACAGAAGGCTGGATCACTTTAGTCCTTCGAAAAGTTCCCTCTGCAACTCATTTCTCCTTGAGTGTGATCTGCAAATAAAAATCACTTTGTGAAAAATCTTGTAAGTAATACATATGTAAGAAATCAAGCTTGGGCGAGTGTGCTTTCTGTAGTAGGAAGACTTAAATATGCACTTAGCACCGGAATCTGGAGTTTGAGTGCAAACTTAGTTCAGTGTTTACCAGGCTGTTTTTATCCAGTGTCACCTCTCCTTTGGTGGCCTCACCTATGTCCTGGTCTGTGGGTGTCAATATGTAAGTGAGGGCCTTTCTGACCTGCACTCCATACTGCTGTACAAATGAGAGTGTTTAGTTTTGCTACTCAAATAACAAGGGGGAAACTAAAGAACACTGCTTCACAAACAACAGACTGGAGGAAAGAAAATACCAGTTTCAGTTTGCCTCTGAAAGATTCTGGATTCAGTTGTCCTAGCTTTGTACCACTGCCCTGTGGTGAAGATTTATAACTTTTCATTTTCAAGACTTACTCATCTTAATGGCCCATGTTAAGGGCAGTTTTATGCAAAGTATACATATGGTGGTGTTTACTGAATTTCTGGCGTCAAAAAGAGTCTCCATGAAGAAGAGATATTTTTTATGCCATAGTCTTGTTCACTGTTATTAAGGTCAGTGTGTCGAATATGTCAGTCTAGAGTGAGAGAGTCTTGAGTTGTGATGAGTAGAAGCCTGAGTCTCTGCTTCTGAAGAGTTTTCAATAATAGGACTGATAATAATGATGGTCTGGAAAATAATAACAATAATGGCCACAATAATTACCCTGGGTCAGATACTAATAGAGTGTTTTGTATGCATCAATGTGTTAAATGTTTTCAATAACTCTGTGTTCGAATTATCCCCAATTTTACAAATGGATAACAGGATTAGTCTTTGGAAGAAATACTACAAGAACCGGGATTGTTAGTCTCATTCCCGAGCAAATGTGTTTCCTGTGTTCTCTGTTGCCTGAACACTTCTGTGTTTTGATTATTTTATCTGTAAAGCGAAAGTGTTGACGTAGATTTCTACAAAGAGCTCTTTCAACCCTGCTTTCTTGTAGATTCAGTTCATTCCTGTGTTGCTGCAGAATACAGAACTCTTAAGGCTTCTCTTTGGAGGTCCATGCTGCTAGAGTAGAAGAGTATGTCATCTTATGAGAATTCCTCAACACATACCTAGTAATTGCTTTCTGGAACATTTCTTACTTAATGTCTATCCTTTGATAATACCATTCTTGGGGAATATGCAGTTATTCCAAAAGAATACTTTTTCAAAATTAAATAAAATGTGTTTGCTGAGTTAAAACTGCCCTTTTAAAGTGTGGGTGATTGGAAGTTAGAGAGATGGCTCAGCTGTTAAGAGCAGATATTGCAGTTGCAAAGGATCTCAGTTCAAGTCCCAGAACCTATGTCAGGTGTCTCACAAATGCCTGTAATTTCAACTCCAGGGGATCTAACATCTTTTCTGTACTCACATGCACATATCCACACACAGATACACATATACACATAATTAAAAATAAAAAGTAAAAAAGTAAATAAGTCTAAAGTGTAGAAGGCAGTGTTCATGACCTCAGGAATCAGAGGAAGATGGAAAGAGCAGGTATTATTAGCAATAATATAATGAACCCTTTAAAATTCCTTGCTGGCTTCCCCAGCAATGAAAGAGGAAAATGAGGGGCCTGAGAGATGGTTCAGTGATTAAGAGCACTTGTTTTTGTGAAGGACTCGGGTTTAGTTCCCAGTGTCTACATGGTGGTTTATAACCATTCATAACTCCAGTTCCAGAGGATCTGAGGCCCTCTTTGAAACTCTGCACATATTAGGCAGCAAAAACAGACACATTTTTTAAAAATGAAAAAAGTAGGTTGGCCAGTGAATAATCACACTCTGGACATGAGTGTAATGACAGGGTTGAGTGACAACTTAGTGTATTCCTGTTCCTGTAGCTTGATTTTACAGCCAATGAAAAAAAATCAATTAAAGAAGTGTGCCAAAGAGAGCTCATAGACTTTTTTAGATCTACCCACATATATTCCTATTGCACTAAATATTAGCTATTTTTCTTTTGAAAAATTATTATCATTAACTTCTTGGAGTCCAGGCTGATTATTCCTTATTTAGAATACTCATGATGAAAATTGTTTAAACTCAGAATGTTTTGGTTTTGTTTTTTTGTTTTTGAGACAGGGTTTTCTGTGTAGTTCTGGCTGTCCTACAACTTGGTATGTAGACCAGGGTGGCCTTGAACTCACAGAGATCTCCATGCCTTTGTCTCCCAAGTGTTGAGATTAGAGGGGACTGCTTGTTCACTTCCTGGCTGCCCAGACTCTAATAATCAGACAGAAACTGTATTAATTACAACACTGTTTGGTCAATGACTCAGGCATATTTATAACTAGCTCTTACATCTTACATTAACCCATTTCTACTAAGTTATATTTTGCCATGAGGCTCGTGGTTTGCTACGTTTTGCTTCTTGAGCCACTACATAGTGTCTGCCTCTTTTGTGAGCTACACAGTTTCTCCTTAACTCCGCCTACTTTCTCTCTATGTCCCTTTTGGGATTTCCTGCCTGGATTTATTCTGTTAAGCCATTGGCCCAAACATCTTGATTCATCAACCAATAAAAGCAACACATATACAGAAGGACATCCCACATCATCAACACACCCCACAGAGAATTTTCTTTTTGAAAATTGGAATATTCTTGTACACATGAGGATGTATTTTGGGAAGTGGGGCCTGAGTCTCACAGGTGTTACTAAGCGCTCAGAGTTCCCCCACCCTTCCACACTCAGCAGTGGTCTCTGTGTCCACTGGAGGCTCTGATGCACTGTAAACAGGACCGCAAGAACAGTCCCTGTCTGAGGTTCTTGCTCCCATGATCTTTTACCTCAGAATCACAGTGTAAAACCCTGCAAACATTTTGTTCTGGGAGGGAAGGAAAGAACTAAGGAACATTTATATCCCTAAACAATAAAAGCAATAGCAAACCCCACTGACCCTGTTCTTGCCTTTCGGGCTTCTTAATTCTCCATTTTCTGACTCACTGTCTGAGTTTGAAAACACAGGAAATAATGACATTACCTTTTGTGATTGCCACACCTTTAAAGACACAGTGAAATTCTTCTCCTTATTAATTGTTGGCATTTATTTTAAAGAATATAAATTTACCAAAACAGTTTAGGAGGCAGGGGAGTTTAGCTTACTGTTTTCCTTCAACTACAGAAGCGGTCTTTTGATTATCTCTGATAGGCTGACGTAGCCAATGCTCCGCTTTCTCTTATGAACTCATCAGTCACTTGACTTGCCCCTTGTAACTCTTCTCTTATTACTTCAGAATTTCTGTCAGCCAAAGCTGACCTTCATTTTTCTAAGTATCTCCAGGCAATGAAGCCAATGCTGCTCTTCTGCCAGTTCTCCTTTCTCACTCCTTGGCTCTCCACTCTTGCTAAGGTTTGGATGTACTTTTGTCTTCCTAGGGGTTCTGTAATGGAACCCGGGTCCTCAATGTGGTGAGCTGAAAACTTTTGGAAGTGTAACTTGAAAAGGGACGAGGTCTTTGGAAGTCCTGCCCTCAGAAGAGAATAAAGGTGATGGTGTGCGGTGAGTTAATTCTCCTAAAAGTGGGTTGTTATAAACAGAGCAGGAGGAGCCGTTTCTTGACTCTGGCTTTACTGCCTCATCATGGGATTTTCCTTCTGGCAGCTATTCCTGTCCTGATAGTACCTACCCAGTTGAGATACAGTGAAGACCCTCCCCAGAGGATGAATCACTGGGCTTCTCTGGTCTCAAACTTGCAGCCTCAAAAGGTGTGAACTAAACAAATATTTTCAAATAAAATACCTTGCCTCAGGTATTCTATCATTAGTTAAAAATGAACTAACACAACATTTTAAAATGTGTCAAATAACTTTATTGTCCCAAAAATCATTTCTATATGTGCATAAAGCAATATTATATTTCAGGTGTTGTCTTTAAGTGTCTGACTTTAGCACTGTTGGCTATTCAGTCAGATTAGTCCTGTTCTCCTACATCTTTCAGTCCTGCCCTCCTTTCTAGCATCCTAGGTGATGCTCAGTGCAACTTGTTCTCAAGGCACCCACAAAATGGGACAGGTATTTGCATCATAGGCAATGTTCAGTGTAGTTTGCTGTCAAGTCATTCACAAAAATGGGATGGGTATTTGCATCGTAGGTGATGTTCAGAGCAGCTTGTTGTCAAGTCATTCACAAAACGGGGCAGGTATTTGCTCTTTGAACTATACATGGTCTTTAGATTCAGCAGCTGAGTGTTAGCAGAAAACCAGGATGCTTCTCTTTGCCTTCTGTTCAGAGGCAAAAGCTTAAAGCACCTTTTTACTGCTCACTAAAATAATGCACATCTTTTTGAGATTGAAGACAAAAGCATTTGCCTTATCTAGACTTCCTATTTCATTGGTTCTCAACCTTCTTAATGCTGTGACCCCTTAAGACAATTCCTCAGGCAGTGCTAACCCCCAACCATAAAATTATTGTGTTGTTATTTTATGACTCTAATTTTGTTACTGTTATGAATTATAATGTAAATACCTAATATAAAAGATATCTGATATGTCACTCTCAGAGGGGTGGTGACCTATAGGTTGAGAACCACTAGCCTACCTTGATCTCACATAACCCCCCACTAAGGGTTCACACCAGTTAATTGGCGCTTTTCCTGTTGGCAGTCCTCTTTCCATACGCTGGGCTCACAAGGTCCTTGGAACCTTAACACGTATCATTTGTTCTTAGAAAAAGCATCTGGAGGGTTTCAGGGTTCTTTGTAGTTTCTAATGTAGTTCTGAAGGCATTAATTCATATGAGAGAGAGAGGACACTGCATTTTTCCACTTCTCATGTGAGATTAACTGGTTTACAAAGATCTCATGACTCTCAATGACTCCAAACTTTGCAGTCATGAAAAATGACACATGTCACTTCAGAACACTTATTTTGAATATTCTCATGCCTTGTTACACTTCTATATTGGTCAAGGCTGATTAAGTTCTTAAGGTTTGTTATGGTTACAAAAAGCTCATAGAGAAATCTCATACTATGAAATACATCTGTTCAATACTTAAAGCACTTTGGTTTATGAATATTATTGTCATTTATATTTGACAGAGAACCAAAGGTTTAGTGTGGCATGGTTACAGGGAGCTTAAAGTTCATAAATTACTTTCTATAAACATATTTCTAAAATATGTATTTACTATTATTTTAATATGCATGTATGTGGTATGTGTAATGTGTCTGTGGGGGTATGTGCACGTAAAAGTAGTGGTCAGAGATGCCAGATCCTCTGAAAGTGGAATTACAGGCGGTTATGAACTGCCTGACATGGTTTATGAGAACCGAATTTGGTTCTCTTCAAGAACAGTCCACGTTCTTAACCATTGAGCCATCTCTCCAACTCTCTTATAATAATATTTTGGCACAAGTTATTTTTATTGAATGAGTGAATCTTTTTCTGTCTGGTCAGGTCAAAGTTTTCTATTTCTAACATGTTCAGAACAAGAATTCACTTTGGTCTTTATTATTATTACTTAGATAAAACACCCAGATTTTAAAGAAGGCCTATTTCCTAAGACAACTTTTGTTTTCTCCCTAGTGATTCATCAATAGAATGAACAGAAGGCAAAGTAGATTGACTTAACAGTGCCCAGGGGTCCTGTCTCTTGTCTGATGCCTTTTAATTTTAAGATGGGAAACATTACTAGACTTTCTGATGTCTCATCAGTTCTCAGTTATTACATATTTTCTGAGAACAAGGTGTGGTTTCTTGGTTTTCTCTGAAAGATGGAAGAGACTTGGATCGACCAAGGAAAGTATTATTCCACTGTCATTAACCCCAAGGTTGACAAACAAAAACTTTAATTGGCCATCTCTTGTGACCTTAAGTGATCTTTCTTTAGCTGTCATGCTTCTTTTACATTGTGAAGTTATCTCTTCTTGGCTTGAGCCCACTTATATGACACAATTGTGTATGACAAGCCAAGAACAAACAAAACCAAATACTTACTAGTAGTTTCTAGTCTTTCTGTAGTCAACAATATGGAGAAAAATGCTGGATTAAAAATTCTTTTTCATATAACATAATTCAATTATATATACTATGTAAATTTTAAATAAATTAGATCCAGGTTAAATTAGATATTTTAAATATTTCCCTATAATTACCAGTGACTCTTGACTTGCCCAATTCTACTGTCTGAAAACCAATTCCTAAATACTTATTCAAGGAGAATATCCAGTTTAGCTTTGGATATCTCATTGTAGATGGAATATCTACAATAAAGGACATATCTACTGGTAAGAAATGGAAGGAATTATTAGCCACATGTCTTCCAGGAGAGTTTCTACCATTGTTTCATGTATGATAGTATATTATTTAAGTATTTTTTCAGCTTTCCGAGATCTAATTAGTGTATCTGGAATGAGAATAGAGCTTGCTCTCTCTCCCATTGTTACTCTCTATATGTATATCATCCTTCTCAGGTGATTTCTATGATTTGTTCAGATTTTATAAAACTGCCACCACTTTTACTTGCCCGTTGTTTCCAGAGTTGTGTCCCACTTACTTAGGAATGTGCCGTTCTTAAAGTGTTCGGCCCAGATTCTGGAAAGACAGAACAGAATTCCTTTTTTTGAAGAAGTTGTTTGAACATCAAAACTGTGTGCTAGGCATTCAGAATTTAAAACAATTACTGCCCTAAATTGTTGCCTAATCCCATATTTTTACTGCACTCGGTTTTGGGATTAAGAACTTCCGCATTGTTAACAAACATGAAGAAGTTGTAACACTTCAATTTAGCAAGTGTTATCAAGCACCTGTGTAAGAAAAGGACTATATTCTACTCATCAAATTATGTTACAATGGGTAAGTGCAGATTAACAACAGTAAACATCTCTATGTGACAAGCATACAAAGGGTTATGATTTATTTAAGAATAAATACTGATTAAAAATTATAAGACATTGAGGAAGCAGAATTCATATGGAAATAGCCATCCTCATGGTCACTGCCAACCAGCCACCAGATGAGTGAACGGGAATGAATGCAGACTCATGGCTGCAGAAGATGTCAAAAGTAACTTGTTCTGTTCTAAATAAGACAATTACATCACCTCATATAAGGACCAAAGAACATTGAAAACGGGGAGTGGGAAGTATGTAAAAACCACAAGAAGGGATGTTAAAGGTCTGGAGATGTCATTCTTTAAGCCGGGCATAATGATTTCAATCCTGAACTCAGAACTAGTTACCTGTATTGGACCACTTGAGACTGGCTCTGTTAGTCATGGAAGTGAGAGAGGCTTATGGAGTCTGTCATAGTTAGGGTTTCCATTGCTGTGAAGAGACATCGTGACCATGGCAACTCTTATAAAGGCAAACATTAATTGGAGTGGCTTACAGTTCAGAGGTTCAGTACATTGTCATCATGGTGGGACATAGTGGCATGCAGGTGGACATGGTGCTGGAGAAGAAGCTGGGAAATCTGCACCACTGATCTGCAGGCAACAGGAAGTGAACTGAGATACTGGGCATGGCTTGAACATATATGAGACCTCAAAACCTACCCCCACAGTGACATACTTTCTCCAACAAGGCCACACTTACTCCAATAAAGCCACACCTCCTAATAGTATCACTCCCTATGAGCTTATGCTTACTGCTAAAGTGTTGAGTGTTTGCAGCTTCTAGAAGAGGAGTAGGCATTGTTTTTAGTTGTGCATCAGTTGGTGAGTCTACCAGGCTCCAGATGATAACTCTAACCCATGGAACCACAGAGGGCCCTTGCTAAATGAAGTGGGTTACAAGACAAAATGAACAGACATGAATATGAGAATGAGATTTGTAGAGAATGGTGGGGGTGGGGGAAAGAGCAATAGGAAGATGAGAGAAGTTGGGGGAAAAAGAGGAGTAGAAGAGAGATGAGAAAAGGTGAGGTTAAAGATAAAGAAGGTAGATGAGATAGTGGGGCTAAGGGGTTAGTAGAAGATGTGGAAAGATGAGGGCCAGAGTGCTCAGGATGCATTTTATATATATATATATGTGCGTGTGCAATATTCTCCAAACACAGATTTAATCAATAATTAAGAGAAATTGCATAAAAAGATTTTGGCAGGGAACGCATCATGAGTTGAGGCTAGTAGTATAGAATAGACAAAAAAGAAATTCATAAAAATATTTTTGAGCCTGAAAAACATGGGTCATATCTAACAAACACTGTAGAGTTCAGCTTGTCAGAGTATGGGGCAGAAAAAGGACTTGGATGGGTGCAGAACCACCACGGCCCGTGACTCTTCAGCTAACAGAATATGGAAGGACCGACAGAGAGGGAATGACTTAGAGGATAACCAATACCAAAGTAAGACAGAAACGTCGCATGCCAGAGGCGGTAGCATGAAAATAAAAGTAGCTACGTTGTGACTTTTAGATGGAGGAGTCAGGAGCAGCAGTGCAAGACAGAGAAAATATTTATATCAACTCTGAGGTAAAAAAAATCCTTTCACTGGTGGACTAGCAAAGTATCAATCTGAAGGGAAATAAAACCTAGTTATTGTCTTCCATATTCCTTCAGAAAAGAGTAGGCCTCCCAAACATGACATAACAAGAAACAGTAAGACCAGGCCTAAACCTTCATATCAAAGCTGAATGAGGCAACCCAGTAGGAGGAAAGTATCCCAAAAGCAGACAAGGGACAGAGGCATCTGCTACACACACACACACACACACACACACACACACACACACACACACACACACACACACACAGTCACTGTTAGGAGTTCCACAAAAACAGAAGGCTAACAACCATCACATATATGTAGAGGGCCTAGATCAGACCCATGCAGGCTCCATGAGTGCTGCTTTAGAATCAGTGAGCCCTTGTGAGACCTATTTAGTTGATTCTGTGGGCTGTCTTCTCCTAGTGTCCTTGAGGCCTCTGGCTCTTACAACCCCCTCCCTACTTCCAAAGGGTTTGAGCGGGAGGTTGGAAGGAGTGAAGGGAGGGAAGATGGCAGTCGGGATGTATTAAAAACAAACAAACAGGCTAGTTATTGTTATTTGATGGGCAGAATAAGCATCCTAAACACTCCATCTCATTGAGAAAGATTGGGCTGTGGTGGCGCTTAGGCAGCGTTCTCATGAGCAGTCAGAAATGCAGACATTTCTACTCATTGGTCTGTTTGTGGATTCACCCCCCCCCCGACCACCACCACCAAAGGAAACCATTTAACAAGCACCTTCTCCGTGGAGCAGACGCACAGGACGCAGTGGGAGATGGTGTCAGATGCGAGCGAGAAGAGGGACGGCTGCCAAGGCTTCTGAGGTGCTCAGCTTGGGTGAATGGTGGAATCCTTTAACCAAGACAAAAATAGCAGTTAAGAGTACCGGGGCCATTGTGTTTGTTTGACAAATTAGAGAGTTCTGTTGTAAACCTCTGAAGATTAAGGAAATTACAGACTATACAAACAAACTGTCTGGTAGGCACTTGTGGAAGTTTGTTCAGAGCTCAGGGAAAGATTAGGAGGTGAGGGTTTCTGTGCCAGAAACCCTGGAACAATTTTCTCTCAAATCCTTGCTGTCCCGGGTCGTCTTTTATGTTTAACTCAGCATACATGTTAATTCCTCACTGACATTTTCTCCTACCTTATTCTCTTTGCTCATGCCTTGTTCATTTTTTTATTTTCTTTCTCTCTTTTTTTTGACATGTGTTTTTATCTGTGTGTATGTGTCCTCACACACATGTGTTTGCATGTCTGTGTGGAAGCCAGACATCGATATTGATTGTCTTTTGTCTTCCTCAATTGCTGTCTTACTGTCATGGATTTGACTAGCAACCAGGTCAACAAGCCACAGAGATCCTTCTCTCTGTCATCCCGCATTGGGATTACAGACATACTTCCACAATGAACTTTAGAAAGTGGTGCTGGGGATCTGAACCCAGGCTCTTACACTTGTGCAACAAACAGTTTACATTTGGAACGCACCTCCTAATCCTTCTATTATCATTTGATTTTTGTTTATGTGTTTCTTTATTTGTTTTGTGCATTTACATATCTAGAATATAGTTGTAGTCTTCGTAACTGAAAGTTAAAACATAGTAATGACCTTGTCTTGCCTTAACTAAAAAACATAAATTCTGGGGACATAATGATCAACAGATCTATAGGCATTTAATGGATGAAATTACATGTTTTAGAGATTATAGTACCTTAATGACAATCCAGCCTGGAATAATGATGAAATACTTCAGTGTAACAAAGAGGAGGACAAATTAAGTAATATGGAGACATTCCAACACTGTAGGAAGAAAAGAAATTGCTAAGGAGTATTCCAGAGAACAGAAAGTCAGAAAGTATCCCAATATTCAATTTCATGTGTCTGAACACACACACACACACACACACACGCACACACACACACACACACACGTATGATAGATAATATATAGATATGTGTAATTATATTACATATAATATATTCACATACATATATGCAATTACATTGCATTTAATATATTTCCCTTATATAGTCTCATTTTTGATCTTTATGAGTATTTTTGTCATCTTTCTAATCAACTTTGTGTAAGAACTATTGATATTGAGCACATGTCACATTAAACATTAAACATTTTCCTTTATATTTGGAAACCACCATTTAATTGTTTTGAAGTAGCTGTCTTGTTTTAAGTATATCAATGTTCAACGTGTATGTGTTAAGTTTTTTGAGGGGGGCTGAGAGGGAGAGTGCATATGTGTTCTTTTAGGATAAAGGAGCGTTTGAGTCAATGAAACTGTTTCATGTGTTCTATGTAGGCCTACATAAGAGAACGCAGAAAATACAGACAGCAAAGGACCTAAGTGGCCTGATTAGAAGATCTAAATGTCGCCAGGAATGACCCACAGAGTGAATAATTTGTTTCCCTAGGAACATATGGAATCCACTGACTTCAGGAAATATTTTCAGAGTGCACACATATTTCTTCAAGACATTAACATCCCAGGGGAGGAGGAGGGATAGAAACATGACAGGGAGTAATTTAAAGTGGCAGGCACTGCAGCGTTCTTTTCCTGCATTGGAAACCTGATATTTGATACAAATGTAGATGATTTTCTTATGATTGCTATAAAGTTGATACTGTTCTTTCCAAAATTGTCTAAGATTTATTTTTTCCTCCTCCTTTGTGAAACTTTGCTGTTTTTGAAAGGCTCGGGTTGTGGGTACAGAGAAATCAAAACATTGCGCATTGCTTCATATCATGCAACCACAAAAAGAAAAAAAAACAAAAAACGCAAGCGCTGGGGCTCTGATCCACAGAGGAGTATTGCCTATTAGTTACGGTATGGTTCAGTGGGAAAATGGAGTCCAAAATTAAATTATGTTTCACTAGACTGTAACACAATCAAACCTTGATTTTTGTGCACTGGTTATGTTATTTCCCCTTTTAATTTTAATCTTTTCAGCATCTCTGGGAAGATTATAACACCTCAGGAGACTTACATGCTAGCCTTTGATGAAGACGGCGCAGGTTTGGAGTCTATTTTGCCACTAATAAGAGATGTGCCTTTTTGAAAGTTACTAGAAGGCTTCGAATGTCAATTTCTTCACCCAGAAAAGAGAACCATTGCTGCCCACCCTAGAAAAAAATTGAGGATTCAATTACATAGCAGCCTGAGTAAATAGACTTTTCCTTTCTTTCACTTTAGTAGTTTTTAAAAGTGCAAAGTATTGCCGTGCACCTTCAGGATTCTCTACAAACCCTTGGATAAATCATCCACAGGGATATTGCAAATATCTTTGTAAAGGGATATTCAGTAAATTTCAAAGTTACTTATATTCATATCGTCTTCTAATGAAACTTATTAGTGTTATCCTATAGAAAGATGCTTCCTCTGCTTAAAAATATGGACTTCATTTGAGGATATAGAATTTTATGACAATGGTCCTTTTCACAAGAAACATTTTAACTTTCAGTCTCCTTTTATTTATGTATACATGCATTACATTACATGTAAACACCCATATATTTAAGCACCTCTGTCTGTCTACCTATCTATCTATCTATCTTGTATACATGCCTGCATACGTTAGACAATACTAAAATTACACTTGTATTTCTTTATGTGGAGTACCTTAGTTTTTTATCTACTTGTTTGCTTTGTTCTGTCATTTATAAATTCTTGTTATGATCTTACAATTTGATTTAAAGATTCATTACTTAATGAATAAATCTACAAATGAAGCTATTTCATAGCTATATTTTTCTTTAATTTAGATATCAAATATTTGTATCATGACAATTTTCTGATTATGTTACCTCAAATAGCATCTATGTAAGCTTCAAATTTATAAGATTTATGTTGATCATCTTATAAAAATTGCATCAACTCACTTAAACTAATCAAGGAATTAATTTTCATGTTACAAATTTAGGCAAATCTTGACTCACTTATTTTTGATGATTTCTCATACTATTTGTAAGAAAATTTTTTGACTCCTTGGCTACTTTAGTGTTGTTAGAGTTTTTTGTCTGAAAAAAAAAATGTTCAATCTATGCTGCTTGCACATACAGGAGTATGGTGCCTTCCACTAGAGCATGAACAATCACAAAGAAATTGCCCCTCCTTCCTTGAGCTATTGGCAACTGTCATAGCTATCCAGCTAGGAACCTTTCCTTATGACCCCTCACTAGTCAATGATGGAATGTGATGAGCTTTATGTATGGGGTTCTTCTGCAGGTAATCACAGCTGCTTTGAGTTCGTCTGTGTAACATCTATGTCAGGTCTGGAAGACAGATCTCTCAGCACTCCTCTCAACTTTCTGCCTCTTAAATCTCTTCCTGCCATCTTCCATGATGATCCCTGAGCCTTGAGGGGGTTGATAAAGATTTCCCATTAATGATCGAACAATTAGCAGTTACTTATTCTATGCATTTTGACCAATTATGTATCTGGTCTTTCTACGTCTACTATAAAAATAAAGTTTCTCTGACCAAAGTTGGGAGGAACCCAGATGTGTGGCTATAAACTTATTGAGATGGAATTTGATATGTCTACTTGTGAATATAACCATAGTAGTTTCCCTCTAAGGCCTATTACCTCCCCAGCTATAGGCTTTTGTCTAAATTTACAGCACCAGGTATGAAAGTCCCACTTCTTGCCCCATTGAGCAGGTTTCAGAGCCAAACAGAAAGTGGTTGGTTACCCCATAATAGTCAGGCTCTTATATAATCAGTTGGCACACCTTGCCTGGCAGGTTGGCATTATAGCTTTCAGAGTCCAGGGCTGCTTAAGACCACTCAAGTGTGTTTTCACCCTGTAGCCTTCACAGCACCTTCTAATGCTATAAACTAGCCAGCAAGAAGGAAAAAGCTTCACCAGTTAGTTCAACTGATTCCTCAACGTGCTAAAGCCAAAGTGTGTAGTGGCTTCAGCATATGTAATACTAGAAAAAAACTTAAACGTCACTACTGAATTCTGTAGTTCACATATTAAAAGACATGAAAGTGTGTCAGCACACTTTCAAAGTTACGCAAGGAAATGAAGCTTTCAGTCACTGATGAGCAATCAGTCAAACGAACAGAACCTAAGGCAAAGTTCAGTGTGCTGTCACTTTGTTGAATGTAGCAACAATCATGATTGTTGCATAAATATAATAATTAACCTAGCAATAAAGTTCTAAAAAAGCAAAAATGTATTGAATTATTTTAAAAAGAAAAGAAAGTAATGAAAGTACTAATGACTAACACTTTCCCATTAAGAGCTACTGAAGATTCTGTGTTAGTCGAGAAGAGAACATTTTTAGACGGTCTCAATATATAACAGGAAAGTATGTCAACCCTGTCTTTCACCACTTGATTTAGATTGTTGCTATTTAAAATGCTGAGTTCTCAGATTCTGTCATTGCACTCACATTCTTCTTTGTAGAAGACTCAAAAAATCCCACCCCTACCTACTTGAGGAGCTTTTGACAGTTGGTGACTAGGGAAGGGATAATCATTATTTCTTTGGGATTGTAGCCACTGCTACAATTCTTTGGGATTCATCCTCCAGTGGGTGGCCCCACACTCATGCATATTCAAGCAGTATTAATTGGATGCAAAGGGCTATGTTTATTTTAAAGTTAATGACCTGAAGTTGGGAGAGGGATGTTTTGGGGTGGTTCCTAGAGGGATTTGGAGGGGGAAATGGGGATTGGATATGATCCAGTTATATATTCATATATATATATATATATATATATATATATATATATATATGAAATTCTTTTTTGTTAATTTATTTTACATCCCAACCACAGTTTCCCCTCTCTCTTCTCCTCCCATTCCCTTTCCCTTCCTACCTCACTCCAGGGCAGGCCTCTCATGGGTGGCTACAAAGCATGGAATATTAAGTTCAGGTAGGACTCAGGCTGGGCAAGGCAACCCGGTATGAGGAATAGGTTCCTAAAAGCCCACAAAAAGCATGAGGAACAGGACCTGCTTCCACCAGAAGTCCCACAAGTGGATTAAGTTACACAACTGTCACACACATACAGAGGGTCCAGGTCAGTCGCATGCAGACTCCCTAGCTGTTGGTCCAGAAATTCTCAAAAAATGATCATATGTATACACACACACCTATATCTATCTTTATCTCTACCTTTATCCTTTTCTTTCTCCTACATACATTTTCAGAAACATTCACTAGATTAGCTTCATACAGCCCATGTTGTTCAATTGGTAGAGTGCTTGCTTGGCCCACACAAAACCATGGATTTATTCTCTAACACCCACAAACTGGGCATAGTAGCTGGGATCCCAGCACTCAAGAGGTGGAGGTAGGAAGATTAGAAGTTCATTCAATGGTCCTCCTTGACTGCATGATGAGTTAAAGCCAGTTTGGGATACCTAAGACCCATGTCAGAAGAAAAGGAACATTCACTGGATCAAAATTTCTTTCTTTATTACATTGTGCTGCATAGCCTGCAGCATTCTATGAAATGAAATGTTTTCTCTCATGATTTACAATTGAATCATCTCTAGTTACACTGAAGCCAAAGGTAATTCTCCTTGTTTAAGAATTTGATTTGAGGGTACTTCATATTAAAGAGTGCGATCATCATGCTTATTTTCCTTCCTTTTCATTTTTACTGTCTGCCTCACTCCCTGGTGAGGTGACAACAGCATATGACTCATTATTTTCCACATTGATCCCGTTTACAGATTGTTTAAATTTGCTCATGTAATCCATTTCAACTTGAATGCCGTTGTACATCCTCCAACAGAGCATTTTCCCCAAATCAATACTTTGTTTTTATTACCTAATAGTATTTTCAAATTTATACGAGTCTGCTGTCATTATTCTCAGGCTCTCTCATGTCATCTCCATCCTTGGGAATGAGATGCAACTTGCTTTTCATGCTTGTGTATTTAGAAAAAGATGCTGGGAGTGAATGTATATGAGTCATAAGCACAAAAAATTGACAGTTGCAGGAAAAAAATGTAATTCCAGGAAACAAAGTTCTCTCCAAGTAACAAAACTCTCCAAAAGTTTTTTTTGTAGTGTTCATAAAGGCAAATATTTATTTTTGTGGGCTGTAAAATAAGAGAATCAGGTAGAGTCTGAAAGACAAAATACAAGCACCTCAGAAGAGAACCCTGTAGTAGGAGGCTGCTAGTTTATTCCCGGCTGCTCTGCTCCAAAATAACCACACAGAAACTGTATTGATTAAATCACTGCTTGATGAATCACTTAAGTGTATTGTTAGCTAGCTCTTACATCTAGAATTAACTCATTTCCATTATTTTATATTTTACCATGAGGCTTGTGGCCTACTGGCAAGGTTCTAGGCTTGCATTTTTCTCCACTGCCGGCTCCATGGCTTCTCTCTGACTCTGCCTACTCTCTATCTTTTCCGACCTGGCTACACTCTCTTAATCCATTGGCTGAAAACAGCTTCTTTATTCATTAAATAATAAAAGCAACACATATACAGAAGAACTTCCCACACAAGAACCCTAGTCATAGATATTAACAGTTGTGTCATTAAATGTTTGTTTTAAGTTTCTTTTTTCACCTGTAGAGTATAAGACCTTGGGTAGAAAACTGTGATATTTAAAAAATATACAATACCATATAATATAATTTCCATTAATTTTAGCATATGTAGCACAAAAGTGTCGGTTAGCCCTGAAGCTTTCTTTCCTTTTGTAATTTTTAAATTTTATTTAGACTTAATGATGAAATAAATGTATGTTTCTGAACTTAATACAATGTTTTAAAAACAAGAGTTCCAGGCCAAGATTACCATCCTGAAATTGCTGGAGTTACATCTACTAGGACCTGGGCAGTCAATTCCTGGTTGTTGTGGACCTGGTACAAGCACTACATACTGGGATAGGTACATACTAAAAGGATCATGGGAAGACTAGTAAACCATGGCAGAGCACAGGAAAGAAGTACAAATGACTACTGATGTTCTCATACATCTTTAGAGTTTGATCCATAAAGGGATTTCCAGTCTGAAAATCAACCAACTCAATGAAACCTTACTTTGGTCTAAGTTATAACTATCATTTGAGAAAGTGACTTTGCCTTCATCCAAACGTATGAGAACCATTAACTTCTTTGAGTGTGGGCTACAAACCAAGACATTCCTTTAGTCTGAGCTGTTACGGAGACATAAGATCTCGATGAGTAATGTGTCAAGTGCCCAACACAGTGAACAAATTACTGCTATTATTAAGTACTATATTTAGACAACATTCAATGGAATCTGAATGAGAAGTGTTTATGATATTGTCCTAAATTACAAATGATAGTTCTTTCATCAGAAGGGGCAAAAATTGCAAAACAAAAGTCAGAGTTATTCCCTAAGAAAACAAAAGCATGACAGGCAAAAGTTGGCCAAATAACTCAGCTTAGGCATCACATTCATTCTTATTGTATTAGCTCCGAAAGTAGAAGTCAGTTATGTGCCTGATGGTGGTACACGCCTTTAATCCCAGCACTTGGGAGGCAGAGACAGGCAGAGCTCTGTGAGTTCAAGGCCACTCTGGTCTATAAGAGCTAGTTCTAGAAGAGCTACGGCTGTTACATGGAGAAACCAAAAAAAAAAAAAAAAGAAAAAAGAAAAAGTCAGTTATATTTCTTAAGTTCATTTGATATGCATTGCCCTATAAGTTGGTACAAATGCCCACTTTGCAAAATAGAACACATATCTCAGCTTTAAATTAAAACATATCAGCTTTAAATTAAATATGCAATGTATTTTCTATTTTTACAATAAAACATTATGAGACACGTTTCAAACTAATTCTGCAAGGGTTATTTGGTAAAAGCATGATTTTTGTGAAGTTTTGACGTAAGTAGACTTCTGAGCATTTTCTAGGTCTTCAAAGAATCTAGGTCTAATTTTAAAGCATTTAATCTTTTTATTTCCTTATATAGATAAGTTTCCCAGATATGTATTTGTGAATACATATTGCTATAGACTAGTATAAAAGAGGATGAGGAAAGTTTAGGGTTATAGGTTAGTGGTAGAGCTCCTGCTTAGCATATGCAGGGCCCTGGGTTCAATCCTCAGTACTGAAAAAAGAAAAAGAAAGGAAAGAAAAGAAAAGAAGAGAAAAGAAAACTAAGAAATATTTGTTTCTTAACAAGAATAAGAATACACAATGGGAGGCACATAGATATGAATAAAAGGTGGCCAAAGCTATCATACTTAAGACAGAATTGGTGGAATGTTATCACCATACAATTTGTCAAAGGAAAATAGCATTATGAGGAGGAGATGGTGACATGAATTGGATTTATAAGGAGACAGAGGTGGGTGACTATAGCTACATATTAGGACAAAATTGTGATGAGCAGAATGAATGAGCAGAATAATCAGGGTTCATTGTAAAATTCAGCCAGGAAGACTAACTCACTCAATTCGATATTCAGTCGGGTTCTTACTCGAGCTAGATTTGGTGATATTTTCACATGAGTTATTGTGATCTTCCCTCACGAGAAACTCAATATGGGTCTTACCATTATGAGGATACATACACTATTTTACAATTTTGTAAATGAAAAAGCTACAGCATAAAGTGTTTAAGTGGTAAATAGTTCATCTAGGCTCATTCAGAAGATAAGTAGAAGATTTGTGATTTGAATCTGGAAGATGATATTGGGACCCTCAGTGCTGCAGGCAAATATTCTAAGGACCATTTCATGGTTTAAGTTCTGAACAAGAGAGATCAGGTATCTGACTGTTTCTAGACTGGATTTTATTGTGACTCACTATCCTTGTAAGTCTTTGCTAATTCCCATTGCCAAGCTCAATTTATGTCCATCAAATTCCTTAAAGGATCCAGGTAATGTCTCAAAGCAAATGACTCTTCATCCTAGCCTCTAGATGATGGTTAATGCAATCATCTTAGAAGTGTTTCCTTATTATTCAGAAAGCTAAAAAAGAAGACAAAATGCTTACAATTCACAGTGTTCAAATTAGGTTTTCTTTTTGTGTAGTGGCAGTATGGATGCTTATGTTTCAAATTAGAAAATTCCTTGAGAGATGGACTGTCTCATTTTTTCATATAACCTATTGTGGCTCAGACAATGAAGACAAATGATAAGCAGCATAGAATAGGGTGGAGATTGACACAGCCAGTGAGGCTGTGTATAAATGTGCTAATTAACTTGACAGACATACATATCAGCAACAAAAGTTGCAGAAGCATATTTCAAAATGAAGTGTGTGTGTGTTGCACACATGTACGCACATGCACAATTAAGAAAAGATCATAAAATGTACATTTATGAATAAAGACCAAAATAGACAAGGGCTTTCCTAGTGATATTTGGTGACCGGATTTTATTGAAGATACAGTGTGACAATTACGCAGTGTGGCTTATTCATGACTCTTTTCTTTGTAACAATATTGACTCAAATTATAATGGTCAAATCTGACAAAATCACTCTGGAATGGTGTTTATTTGAAATTTTTCTTCTGAATCTTATTTAAATGATAAGTAGTTCATTTATATATAAATTCATCAATCAGCATTTCTGGTCAGATGTTATAGCCAACATTATTAAAACTATTAATAATAAATCAACAGAATGAAACAAAATATTTATTTAAGGACAAGAAAATCATAGTCAAATGCACATATTGTATAAATATTAGCTAAATACATCAAGCTTAAATGAATTTGATTTGTCCTAGCAAGTCATTTTCATGGTTCAGACAGCTAAGACTTAGGAATCCTGTTTCTGTGATGTTAGACTTTTGTGAGGTTAGAACTTTTGTTCCTGTCATGCCAATTAATTTCGAGTTTGGTGTAATATGTGTTGCTGTAAAGCAGGCTAGTTACTGCCACACATATTGGTCAAAGTGAGAAAATTGGCACTAGACCAACACATATGATGGCAACATGCAGACAGATTTCAAGCAAATAACATAGCACTAACATCTCCTATCTGGAAGTTATCATAAAAATGTACTTAGAGTTGTATCTAAAGATTAAGAAAATTGAATGCAAAGGAAGAAAATGTATACAAAGTAGCATAATAAATAATTAATTTTCTAAATTTGCTGACAAATTTAAGCAATTATTAGTTCAATAAAATAAAACTTGTATATCACTTCTATGGTAAAATATTTGTTGCTAGTAGCAAGCACACGTGGTAAGATATTCTTTAAGGAAGAACTGAAAAAGTTAATTATATAATATTAAATTAAAGAAGTTGTACACTCATTTATTTAATTCAGAATTTGAGAAGATAATCAGGAGTACAGGTTCTCCTGAGCTACATATGAGGTTGAGGAATCCTGGGATACATGAGACTTTTTCTAAAAAGAAAAAGCAAGCAAATAAAATATTTTCATATATTGCTCATACGGAAGTTTTGTATTGTCTGAAAAATAAATTTAAGTTTTTGTGCACTTATAAAAATTGCTATTTAATATTATCCAATATTCTCCTAATTTTTAGTAAATCTAATGTGGAATCACATTTGGAGATGTACCTTTCTATTTCTACACTATATAATTATGAATATCTCTAAAACCAATGTTTTCATGATTTAAAATGTTACTGTAGCTACTAGGAGAAATTTGAAAGTACAAAATTGGAAGGTGTGACCTATAAATAACATCAGGAAGGGAAGGAGAAAAATTAGTAAGCCCATAGTAACTTTATAAGTAAACTCGAATTTTTAATTCCATTAATGGGATAAACTTTTTGGTTAAAGAAAATGATATATTTGAAATATTAAAGTCAATTAAATAAACTCATTTAGGGACATACCTTAATCTGATAAAAAAAATACCTAATTACTTATTGAATGACAATTTTACTACTTTGATTATAAACTTCAAGCAACACAGAACCCACTGATGTGTACAAAGGGGTAATCTTAAATGTCTACAATGGACCTCCTGCTTATATCTAGAACTTCCTGCGATCACATTTGTCCAATACTGTAGAATAGGTTCACCAATGATAAATTATGTTCTGTAAACATTGTCTCATGAGTTGTTCCAGTAATGGATATCTCACTTGTCAATGGCATTTTGTAGTGGCCTTGGGATTTTTATAATGGTTCAAGAAGTTGTCTTTCGGTGAATGCTTGTAAATTTCACAGTTAAGGATGATCATATAGTTAGAATATGCTTCTGTGGCAGAGACACACAGCGGAGCAGTGGGCTGAGCTCCCAAAGTCCAGTTGAAGAGTAGGAAGAGTGAGACTATGAGCAAAGAGATCAAGACCATGATGGGGTCTCCCACTGAAACAGTCTACCTGAGCTAATGGGAGCTCACCAACTCCAGCCGAACAGGGAATGATTCAGCATAGGACCAAACTAGACCCTCTGAACTGGATGACAGTTGTCTGGCTGGGGCAGACAGTTGGGCCACTGGCAGTGGCAGCAGGATTTATCCCTACTACTTGTACTGGCTTTTTGGAACCTATTCTCTTTGGAGGGACACCTTGCTTAGCTTAGATATAGTAGGGAGGGCCTTGGATCTTCCTCAAAGCAATGTGCCTTACCCTCTCTGAGGAGTGGATGGGAAGTGGGGTGGGGGAAAGGTTGAGGAGATGGGAAGAGGGGAGGGAGTGGGAACTGGGATTGGTATGTAAAATGAAAAAAAGATAGTTTATTTTATAAAAATAAACTTAATTAAAATTAAAAGAATATGCCTCTGCAACCACCTTAAGAGAATTCCACTTCCAATTTACTTTTCTCCTCTCAGTACCACTGTGCACTGTGCACCCTTTTATAGTGATAAAAAACTAGTAGACAGGAGACAAATAGGCACCTGAATTCTCAAGACCACTTTCAGTCAATAACTTCTTTCATTGATGGTATATTCGGCCGTCTATAATAAAGCTTTTCCAGGAATTAGAGCTACTTCAAAATTTTTCTGGATGATGAAGGCAGCAAATCATATCAATTAAGGCAGATATTTATTAAATTTTTATTTATAATTTTAATAGAAGAACACCAAAGCAAAGAAATTTTTAGGAAAATAAAAACTCCCCTGGGTGACATAACAATAAAGTAACATGATGGGCATTTAAACCTAGAAAGTCTGGTTCGAGGATAACCATTTGACAATGGACTAAGCAGAACTCTACAATAAAGAATTATTTGGCCAATACTGTTACTAGTTACAAATTAAAAAAATTAAGATATTATGTATACGCAAACCTGCTTCAACAATCATCATTCAAACTATAGTATGGTTTGTGTGTCTTCTTTAAAAGTTCCTGTTTTATAAACTTCCCAAATTCATTTGCTGATGGCGTTTGAAGTTGGAGCCTTTAAGAGGTTACTGGGATTAGATGAGGTCTTACTATAGGGAACTCATGATAGTATTAATGACTTTATCGGTAGAGGAAGCAGTCTGAGTTTAACGTCTCCAAGTCCTGCTACTTTAGGTAGCAGTACAAGTAGTAGTAGGTAGCTACTTTAGGTAGTAGGTAGCTACTTTAGGTAGTAGCTCTCTCGGTGCGCATTGGTTCCAGGACTTCAAGTCTTTCAGTTTTCAGAGCTGTAAGATGTCAACTCCTTTTCAGTATAAAATGTTCACTTTCAGCCCCTTGTTACTGAGCCGGAGAAAAGTCACCCAGTTCAACCTTACATTATCTATGCCTTTAGACATTGTTCTTGTATTATTTCTGAAACTGCACTAAATAATCTTGTCATTTCTACTCTTTTCCATGTCAGTATACATCACTAAAAGCTAAACTTAGGAGGGAGGAGGGTTAGTGGGGGAGCGGGAGGGGAATGGGAGAAGGGGAGGAAGTGTCAATTTTTGATTGGAAAAATAAAAAAAATTTAAAAAAAGCTAAACTTAACTTCAGTATCATTAGAAATACATAAACATGACAAAAATATCATATAAACACCCCAAACCCCTTAGAGATCATTTATCTCATAGTATCTTGTTTGACTAATATGTTGCTAAGGTCTGAGACCACCATGTAGTCTCCTTGTCTATCTTCTTTCTCCTTAAAGCTGACCTCATGAGGAAAGCGTGCTCCATGCTTGGCATGTCTGGATCTTGCTGATTATTTCCTTCTTGTGCAGCTTCACATACTCTCATTCCTTCTGTAGTTCTTATAATTGTCCTTCAGTTTTAGAAGGTTGATTACATCAACTTTTAATTCTTTCTCATTGTTTTGGGAGAACATAACTAGATGGTGAAGCATATTCCCTCATTTTCACCCCATTAATTCATTAGCGATTACAAACTGAGATGTTTTTCAAAGATCATTTTGCTAAGTGGAATACTGCATAAAATGAATTTCCAACTTTTACGCCATCATCTTTATCTTTTCTTGATCTACTCTTCATATCACTGTGGCCAAATGCCAGATAGGAATGACTTAATAGAAGAGATGTGCTTTGTCTCACCATTTCAAAGATGTCAGCACAATGTGGAGAGTAAGTGGTGGTGGATCAGGTTAGTACACTGCTTCATGATGGAAGCCAGCAAACAGATAGTGGTACAGGAAGAGGCCATGGTCACTTTAACCCAGGAACCCACTCTCAATAACCTGGTTTTTACAGCTAGTTGTTTCCTCCTAAATTTTCCACAGCCTCCTAAATCGTATCACTAGCATAGACAATTTTTCTAAAATATGAGCCTTCAGTAGACATTGCATAATCAACCCAGAACACCCGATGCCCCTTTAAAACTATTGTTGCATATATTTTATATAGGTTTTTGTTTGTTTATTTCAAGTGGAGGTTAGGTTTTAGTATTATCAGAAGTTGGTTTATCAAGTTTTTTTTTAACACAGTCCAAATTTCCTTTATTGATCTTGTATCTATTTTGTAACATTCATTTCTATAAAGAAGTTGTTAATAGAGAAATTTGAAAACTCATGTGCTCAGTATTTAATCATGCATCCGTGAAACAACATTGATTGTTTACATGAATTTATGGAAAATAATTGAACTACAGGAAAAGAGAAAAGGATGCAAAGCTTATTTTTGACATATATTTAGTGTGTGTGTATGTTTGTATACATGCACACATATGCATCACATATGTTAGTGAACAACTTGTGGAAGTAAATTTTTTCCTTCCACCCTGTTAGTCCTGGGGACCAAATCCAGGTCATTAGATTTGATGGAAAGCACCAATATCCACTGAGCCACCGCAGCAGCAATAAGATGATTTTTTTTTAATAAATGTGTCTCGGAAATATGAAGAGTCATTCAGTTTGGCTGTGTTATTATTCAGTTACTAACTGAAAAGACTAAAGTGAGATAGCGAAAGTATTTCAGCAGGAGATGTACCTCCAAGTTTTAAATACGATGCTTGTCATCCTCTCCTTCCTTCATACCAAGGTCAATAGAAACGTATTGGAAACAATCTGAGAAGACTCATAGCTCAGACATTCTGTACTTCAGCTAGCAGAGACTATGGGAAACAAAAACCCCATCTGATCCCACTCTAGAGAATGCATTTGGCAACCGCTTTTTAGTAGACCTTATTAGTATTTCCTCAAACATATAATGGCAAGGGCAAACAAACTCAAATGAATACTAGGAGGTCATGAATATGTATTTTCTGATGAGAAATAATTATCAGGATACTAAAAACTATCTAAATGCTATAATGTCAGCTTCAGCTTTAAAATCTTCTTTTAGTTAATAATTTGGAGGAGAGGATTAACATGAACCTTTGAGTTAAATTTATCTTTTACTCACTCCTCTACCAAAGAGAATTGCTGTGTGAGACTTTCCACATTGCATGATGATTTGTTTCACATTTTCAATATATATTTGGTTTACTGCTAAAGACCACATCAGAAAAGTGAATTCTCTCATAAAACAGCTTGGGTTCTCTGATCATTGCTTTTAAAAGTCTTTTACATTTTGGCATCAAAAAAACATTTACCCATTTCAGAAAAAAATCAATTGTAGAGCATGTTGGTGATGCTGAGCACGCCCGAGTGAATTATTGAATTATTACATTCGTCTACCCCACAAACTTCATTGCCAGTCTTAGCATTGTGTGTTAGTCTCATTAAATCACAGTACTTTAAATCTGAAAGCAAATGATACTAAAAATACCACTGTCTTGCTTTATCTTTTCTGGTCTGTCATCCTTATCCTGATTGGCCTTTCCTTTAACAGAGCTTGAGAACAGCTTAGGCCTAGGAGATGGACTTTAACACCTCCAAGGAAATCGTATGGAAAAAGGAAATTCTAGTATAAGTTTGCTTTACTCGTGCTTTGGAAGACCCTGAAAGAAAATTCCAGTCAGGACAGTTGGAAGGTTTAGATCTACATGTGATAACATGATTCTCTGTAACAACACAACATAGTAGGGAACAATACCAACCAGGGATTATGTCAAGATATATTGGAAAGTATGTAGGGCAAACTGAAAGAGCTGCAAGAAGAAAGACCAAGTTGCAGTTGTCATCGAAAACATGCACACTTTCCTTTCAGCATCTTACAGAAAGTGCCGGACAGAGACGCAAAGAGAAAAGAGAAAATCTGGGTGATGGTCAACAAACAGGATCCAAGACAAGGTCATAGAGTGGTCCATAAAATGAATAAATAATAAATATTCTCACAAATGTTCATGGAACAGTCACCAGAATAGATGGATTCTAGGTAACAAAAAATAAAAAAAAATAGCACTTAAAACTTCAGAATTTATAACATTTTAAAACACATATTAATTGTAATATCTAGCTCATATTAGAACATGTATTTAAACACACATTTAACAATATCTAATACACACAGAGAACTTAATAAAAATAAACACAACTGAACATGTAGGCTATAGCAAGAGCCATGTGAAAAATGAAGTTGCTAACAGCAAATAACTATAATAGAAAAACTACAGTTAATCATGTGCATTCCTACGTGAAAGGATTATAAAGAGAGCACTATAGATCCCAAAACAGAGGGAAGAAAATAATACAATTTGAGGTCATTGGTATTAGAAATATTAAAAAGATGGGAAAAGGAGAAAACTGATTCTGTGAAAAATCAACATAATCAAAAAGCCTCTGATAAAGTTAAAAGTGTATACACTCATATCTTCAGTAAATTAGTGGTAGTGGAATAATTTCTAAAAGACTATAAGTTGCCCAACCAGAGAAATGGACACCATGAATAGTCCAGTAGCCATTAGAAAATTGAAATAATGCAGTCAAGTTTATTCCGAATTTCTTATACAAAGATACATACCTCAGAAGACTTACAAATATCTTGAATATAGTAAGACTTGGAAACCACTCAGCCACTAGTAAGGCTAATCCTACAGTTAAGGTAGTCAACACAGAGTGCTGTGTACTCACACAAATTAGTGGATCAGAGCAGAGAATCTAGAGAGACTCAAACAAATATGCTCAGCTGTCTTTTGTGAAAGATGCAAGAAGCACGATCGAGAGGAAAACTAGACAGAGGGTGCTGAAGCAACTGGATGGATGTATATGACAAGCAAAAGTAATCAAGTAAAACCCCAATCCAACAGTTCACATTATATACAAATTGACTTCAGATGAATCATTAGCTTAAATAAAGGTATAGTAAAATCATTTTCCAGCAACAAATCTGAGAAAACGCTAGTGTCTAGAATATAAGTAATATATACCTCTGAAAATTTATCAGTGTACTAGTAAATAATGAACTTAGAAAATTCACAAGTGTCTCTGTGAATGACAACCACATGAAAAGATATTCACCACCATCAAGAATTAAGAAAACGAAGCCAGAGCTGAAGAGATGGGTCAGTGGCTCAGAGCACTTGATGCTATTCCAGAAGACATGGGTTTCATTTCCGTCACCCACATTGTGACCCACAACTGTCAGTAACTCCAGACAGGTAGTCCTCTGGCCTCCAAAAACCCCAGACATGTGTATAAATACAGACAGGCAAAACACTCCTATACAGAAAATAAAAATCATTAAATATTTCTTAACTAATAAAGATGTAGGAGCAACATGATGGTTTGTCACATTCTGTCTTGAAGAAACAACACTTATCTAAATGTATGGTCCTAGAAGGACCATCATTATTACTATTCCAATACACACGTGTGTGTGTGTGTGTGTGTGTGTGTGTGTGTGAAGAGTCCCATACCCATGGCCTATGATTCATAGTACTATACTCCTGGATACCATCATTATTCTAGAAAAGGCAAATTACTGAAAGAGAGTTGATAGCACAACATTCCTCTTACCCTTGGCTTACTGTTGACAGTATAAAATGTCTTTATTTCACATAGAACAATAGTAAGACGTGAGTCTCAAGTTGCAGTAAACATTTAACCAAACACTGAGATTTGGGTGAACAAAGAACAATAACTAGAAATGAAAATTGCTACAGTGAACAGGAGAGACATGACCTGGCAACATTTAAACTTCTTCACTGAACATACACCTATTGAATAAGTATCGATCACACATCTCTGTGACTCAGGACACTGTTGTAAATATTAAGATATTTCAGGTACACAAAATTCTTCTATTAGCAAAAAAGGACATAGACATGAATATACAAATTCATATATGTGCAGACTAAGTCAAAATGAAGCAAAAGAAGGAGTAGGAGAGATTTTGTTAAAAAGACAAAAAAAACAAAAAAAAGAAATAATAAAAGGGAAACATTAGAACAGAAACTTCTATGAAATGAGATGGAAGCCATTTATTTGGGTGTGTCTGGAGGAAAGGTTCTTAGCAGAATCAAATTCAAGCATATGGCCGAAGCCAGATCAAGACTTTCAGTATAGCAGAGGCATAATAAGTAAGGTAAGAAGTGAGAAAAGGCAAAAAAAAAAAAAAAAGACAGAGAGAACATATTTGCACATGTTCACTTTTGCTTTACTCTGTATTATACTGTTTAGAATTTTTAATATAAGCAAAATTATCACTTCTACTAATATTATACTGTTATACAAGGAGAATTTATATAAGCTTTTAAAAACACGATGGCAGTATTTTCTAGAAAACAATATTTTAATAGGAGGCTCAAGGCTCAGTATTTCTGAATAATATGGATACCATGTAGAATTTACCAAAAGCACTAAATTATCTTACTATTTTAAAAAGTAGAAATAAAAGCAAATTTGTAATAGTTTGTTGTCGGGGGAAGGCTAATGTGTTTAAGCTATTGTAACTGGTCAACTATTACACTCAGTGCTGGTCAGTGACATGATATTTGATGACAGGTTTGTAATGAGGGATCCTTTATAACTCGACACAATGAATATATATTGCACAATGGAAAGGAAGGATCCAAAGAGAATGAAATAGAAGCCTGAATATGGGGCATCTCTGAATTCCTTACAGAGAAGAATCTTTATTACTTTAAGTTGTGTTTTTATTTTGAAGTTGCAAGTGAGATCTAAGTAAGAAGATTTAAAAAGGAATTCGATATTTTAACTTTTACAAACAACAAATGTGTTTGCTCATAACTTTGTTCCCAGAAAGGATTGCCTCCTCCATCAAAACTCCTGGTCCGGATTACCAGCACCATTATTCAAAGCTTGGAAACAGCATATTTGAGTAATTTGTTTCTGACATTCATCTTGCTAATGTGTATTAGGCACCTCTCAGACTTGACACAGCTTTCCTCTATATACTTCAGCACCACCTTTGATTTAACTCCTGCAATTCTGTGTTAATTAAACACAAACTGAAAGTAAGTGTAACTTTGTGATTTGCCACTTTATATTTCACAGCTGTATCTTTAACATTAGCCAAGAAAGTTTCCACGGGAATGAAAGCAGAGCACACCATATTTTGTTTATACAACCATCACTCCACACAACTGCAGATATACAGGTTTGTGATTTGTTTTATACCTTTTCTTTTGGAAGTTTGTACATATGTTCACTCTTTTTGCTTTATATGGATTTTCTTTTCAATGGTAGTAGAAGTTATTCCATACACTAAGACTGCACTGTCTTAATGTGAGAATTTGGTTAAAGTTGCAAGAATACAGGGCAAACAGAGTGGCACACACCTTCAATCCCAGCACTCCAGAGGCAGGAGCAGGCAGATCCCTGTGAATTAAAGTCCAACATAGGCTACAAAGGGAGACCCAGGGCAGCCAGGGCTGCCTAAGGAGACTCTGCCTAAAAAGTAAATACTTTGGCAGGACTTTTCTAGAAAAGACAATGTATATAAATAGAAGGATAAAGCTAATTATTCTATAGAGCATACATCCTCATTTTGAGAATATAATAACAGCTGGTTATTAAATGTACAGTTATTCAAATGTACTTAAATTATCAACAAGATCATGTTATCCAAACGGGGATTATATTGTAATTTAAAAGGCAAGGGTGATAATTAGCTTTTTATTTTGTGCTCAAATGCAATGAACGCTATAGGAAGCAGGGCAATAGCCATTCGTGTTCCCCTTTAAAACAAGGAGCAGAAGCCCACATGATGTCTATGGTACACCAGGAAAAGGTGATGACCTAAGTTCAATGTCCAAAGCCCACAGTAGAAACCGAAAATTGACCCCAGCACTAGTCCTTTGACCTCTATACTGCCTGAATGCCATGCCTAGACACACAATAATAATTAAATCAACTTAAGAAGATGGCAGAACAGAGTAGACAAATTTGATTTATAGATTTGTCATTTCAAAATGTTTAATTGTGAGTATAGAGTTATTTAACCCTGTGAATGTCTTTATTATTGAAGTGATCTCTGTTTAGTTATTGATATTATATGTTCAGCATATAATCACTGCAATATTGTAGGGAATTTTTAACAATTCTTCTTTTTGGAGGAGGAGCCATGGTCAGTGATATTACCACATGCAACCATGCGCAGAGCTCACTACATTGATGGCTTATTCTATCCCTGTAAAGTATAATTATAATTATTAAAATTACAATTTTGCTTTAACATTTAAAGGTCATAATTACTCAAAATGTAAAGAAAAATTTAAATTGTGTTACAATGCGCATAAATTTTATTTTTTAACAAATGGGTGCTTTGTTTTTTTATTGAGTTGAGTCATGTAATTCAAAATCTATTTCTAAAATGTTAAATTCCCATTTTTTGTGTGTAGAAATATTGCCTTCCATGCTTTGATATAGCAAATATACACAAATAAGTCACACTTTAAACAATATATTTAATCCTCTTTCAGCCAAGGTGTGGCTGTCAGGATTTTAATTCTAACCCCAAATTGCATGATCTTTTCATTTGGAAAGTAAACAGACCCCCGTGCCACATTGTGATATTTCCCATGCAAGGAGAAGAACCACTGTTAAGAAAACGGAGGTCTCAGCTTTGTACTTACAAGAGCGTAGAATCTGTCAGCAGCCTCAAGTGAGCTTTAAGTGAGCACACAGCCTTTGCTGAAATGGATTGACTGCATCCATGCTGGACCTGTGCTCAGCGGCTCTGTGCCTGGACTTATGGTCCACACATCCCATTAGGATGTGGAAGTGGTTTTAATACACTAAGTTTATGATTTGTTACACAACAGTGGGGAAGAAAATACCATCTGACTTCCTTTTCTTTGTTTTTCATTCCTTTTCAAACATAACTGGTATAAAATTAAAAGAAGACCTCGCTTTATTGATCACAAGAGGATCTGCAAAGGTAGTAGTGCAATGGGAACAAGTGGACACTAGCAGCTGCCTATGGCTGCAGACCACTTTTTGTGAGTCTGCTTAATCTGTGTGTCTTCTTAGTTCAGAGAGCAGTCATTAAGCATCCTTTAAAATAGTATTTATTTAAGAATTCCTAATGAAAACAGAGCACTTCTTTAAAGCAGTTAATTTGATAAAATAAGCTATTTACTATGAATTAAAAATATACCCATGTAATTGCATTTTTCTTTTTTCTTTCTCTCATTCTTCCTTTCTTTTCTTCTTTCTTTCTTTCTTTCTTTCTTTCTTTCTTTCTTTCTTTCTTTCTTTCTTCCTTCCTTCCTTCCTTCCTTCCTTTCTTTCTTTCTTTCTTTCTTTCTTTCTTTCTTTCTTTCTTTCTTTCTGTTATTCTTCCTCCTCCTTCTCTTCCTCCTCCTTTTTAGTTTGTCTGCTTGTTTGTTTGTGACATGCACTCAGTGTCTCTCCAGGCAGCCCTGACTTTCCTGATCTATGTAGAACAGCCTTCACATGAACTCAGTTTGCCTTCCTTGTGCTGGGATTAAAGACATGCATACTATGCCTGGTTACTTACCATTTCTTGGTCCCCCTTTTTTAAAATTATGCTTGCTTCTGAAATTAGGGTGTCTTATGATTTTATCATGCCAAAAATAACTTGTGCAGGCTTTGTCGGCTGAGACTTGTAATGTCAGCACCTGGGAGTTCGAGGTAGGAATTTTACCACATATGTGTTTAGGGCTAGCCTGGGTTACAGATGAGTTCCAGATCATCCTAGCCCAGAATGAGACCCTGCATCATAGATGCAACCAATTGAAAATGCCATTTGTTTTCCTAAAGCCAGAGGAGCGCATTGCTCTGTAGCTATCATTACCCCCACACACACAGCCTTGCCTTGAAGATAGTTTGTGTTTCAGTTCTTTAGAGTGATGTGCATCAAAAATCACACAAGCTACTACTCTCGAAAGGAACCGTATGACTTTAAGTTGTTGCTTAAAATAGTCTCTTGAAGTCTTGATGCTATGAAGCTGCTTTGCTGCGAATGCTGTGTTCTATGTGGATAACCACTTCGTCATGAACTGTGTTTGCTTTGGCTCATGATGTAGCACTGACATTGAGAGCCATATGTAGCATAGATAGTGAAGTTATGTCTAATGAGTGAGTTAGATTTTCAGGTCATGTCACAATGCAAAAGTTACATGTTGATAACACTCCCAGTGAGAAAGTTATTTCAACAAATTTGAGCCCACAATGTTACTCAGGTTGTGAAATATTTGGACTAGTGGAGATGAACTCACTTTAAATTCCTGAGTTATACTTATTTATTAGGCTTTATTTTAGTTTAAGTATGTTTTTTAAAAAAACTATTCAAACATAATATTATCTCACTACAGGTAACAAAGCACTTCTTAAGATTTATTTATTTGACTTTTATGTTATGTGTAACTATCAATGCCTTAGTGTATATATGTATATGTAGTCATGTGCATGCCTGGTCCCCACAAAGGATAAAGATCTGCAGGAAGTAGAATTATTGTCAGTTGTGAGAAGAAATGTGGGTTTGGAACCCAAAATTTGGTCCTTTGTAAATACTCTTAATCACAGAGCTGTCTCTTCAACATCGCAAATTAATTCTTTCTTGTGAATTAATTCTGTATTTTTAATAAAGTTAAACTAAATTATAGAAGTTAAAAATAAACAAATTTACTTCAGATAAACACAAAAGTATGAAGCCTCAAGTTTTAATGTTGTTCTCAAAGAAGAAAGAATTCAAGTACTGCACTGGACAAATGGCTTTTCTGCTTTCCCCAGGTGAAGGATGCCAGACACAATGGAGTCTTACCAAATGCAGTTTTGTAAACCAAACAGAACATCAAGACTGATGAAAGAAAAGCCACGATAAATCAAGTAGAAATGAAAGAAAATGCAATTATATAGGAAGAGTTTAATACAACTTAATCCATCTTTTTTTAAGTAGACAAAATGAAAATAAAAAAATATGAATAATCTAAACAATATACATCATCACATTATCATAAACATTTCTATCAAATTTTATAAACCACTTAGAGGGGACATTTTTAAATGCTATGTGTATCTGTCACCAGCTCAGTTACAGGAACTAAAGCACCTTTACTCCCATAAAGTGCTTGGTGAAGGCTAGCTCTGTCTCCTGAGAAGCCAGTCCCAGAGTCATCAGGGATGCTCCCAGAGGACTCCTGTTACCCTCTCTGCCATAAGTAGACAAGTGGGTGATCTGGACTATGATCATTAACTGTGTCCACGATTCAGGAAGCTGTTGCTGATAGTGATATGCGATTGTTCTTGAAGTTAGGAATGAAATATTGAATGATATTCACAGCAAGAGGTGAAATAAAGTTATTGCCAGCCTCCAGTCTCACACAATGGAGTGGAACATTTTCATCAAACTGAACCTGGAGACCCTTGATAAAATAATGATTTGTAAATCCTGCAGAACATCGTCTTGATGACAAAACACTCAGACTCAACAATAGCTACTCCTGAATGAATAGGAGAGACCTGGGTTTAAGGCCCATTCACTAAATCAGCTCTAACTAGTAACTCTGCCCGAAATATAAGACCCGACAGAGTTTTTATATATTAAAATTATAATTTTCATACATATCGAAAGCTGAATGACTGATGCCAAACTTTATACCAACAGAAAAATGAGACAAATTTCCCAAAAGGTAGTTTGGGCAAGGTAGTTAAAATATGAGTGAACTTCCACTCAGTATTCCTATTCAAGAGGGATTATCTTTGAAAGTTAAGCAAAAATACCCAAAGACATGCACTTACCTAGCCATCCAGGACTGTACAGCAATATCATTCAGTATTTCCAAAGGTTTGATAAAATATAAAGACTATGAATTCGATCTGTGCAGTGATTAAAATAATGTTTTAGTAAAGGTGTTCACAATGTATTATTTGATAAAGAAAAGTTTATAAAGTGAGATATATAATGTAATTCAAGTTCCTATACGTATCTACTTATAGAAAACTGTACTAAAGAGCTAAATCTATCAACAACGTTTTAGTGGCTCCTATATCAGTCAAGACAGGTTACATTATGATTTGGCGGCACACACTGCCAAAACCTCAGTGGCTAAATACACGACAGCTTATTTATTTGCTCTCTCAAGAACTGTTGAGGGCACGGGCATCTTTCCAGGGCAGCTGTCTTCCATGTGGGCGCTCAGAGTTCCAGGCTGATGTGCGCATGTGGCAGCTGACAAGTGCTTCCATGACTGCCTGCAGGAAGGAAGGGAGGGCCCGCGAGCACGCGCAGGTAGCTCTCCCTTCGATTTATACGGGACCCACTAGCATCTGTAAATGTTGGGAAGCCTGAGACTCAAATAAGAATCCCAAACCTCACTCACCTCAAACTAGCATCTCAAATCATCTTATCATTTCAGAGTTACATTCGGTAGATTGCATTCGATTCGTGACCCCTAATCATGTGACTGATGTGAAAGATACCCTTTGCCAAACCAGTTTCAATTGTCATAGGTAAAATTAAAAAACATTGAAGTCTCATAAAATTCCAGTCAATACGTAATAGTGAAATGAGATGTGTTGCAAAACTTATATTTATTTCAGACTTCTTTGGTCATTGTTTGCTTTCTTCATGACATAATTCTCCTACATTTTAAGTACGATGAAATCTGGGGTCTTTTTTTTTTTTTTTTGCTGGAAATCACATTGTTTATTCCAAATAACTTGCCTTGACTTTTCCAAGTTGGTGTCATTATTTATTTATTTGTCTCTCTATTTATTTTTTTTCTAAATTTTGCCAGGGATTTATGATGTCTAACTTTCAAAGAGTTTGTGTTGTCCAACATCAGCTGGGGATGGGGTGGCTTTCACTCATTTCTTCTGGACATCGTGAGGGTAAAGGTCTGTGTAGCCATCTCCCTCTGAATCATGGCTTATTCTGAGGGAAAAATCAAGCTGATTTTCACGCTACCCTAATGAACTTCTGTAGTGAACTTGGAAGCCTCAATCTTGTCTTTTTATTAGGAAATAGATTATCAGCTAGGGGATGCCACATTTAAAAGATCATTCCAATGGAAATACAAGACAATCAATAAGCTGGTACTGAACAACATCCAAAATTACTGAAGTTACTTAGCAGCAGATGTCAGATTCCTTTCTTTAGAGTTGTTCCCTCTGTAAAGTAAAAATGATATGGCCCAGCTGGAGGAATTTGGGATGTGGTACAAATAGCAGACGGCTCATACATAGATAACACAAATGAGTGGTTTGCTCGGAACAGGTGAGATAATGTAAATCACAGAAGCAGAAATAGATTTTAAAAAAACCTTTAGAAAGAAAAATCATATGAGCTATTAGAAATATAAGCTATATATGCAATTCATTGATTCTCTCTGCATGTGGTTATAATCAAATCCAACTTTTCCTATTTCACATATGAAATGAAGTTGGGAATTAGGCTGGGAAGAGAATTTCAATTGGCTCTGACAGGTTGGAGTAATTTTCAACGTGGCTTTGAGATAGTGGTTTTGCTTGACTAATACATATTTTTCAATTTTGTCAATTGAGACAGAAACCCCAAACATTAGGAAAGTGTTTGAGTACTGACTGTCTTGTGCCAGGAAGGCACATTGACTTTGGTGTACAATGTTAAGATCATGAATTTTGCTAAATGCAATTGCAAACACATGTGCTATGGCAAAGCAGGCAGTGAAGAACAAATTAAAAAATAAACAACACAGAATAACACCAAGGGTGTTCCTAAAAATTATAAAACTGCAACTGCCAGAGCTCCTTTTTTCCCACAGAATGTTGGAGAACTATATTGAATGAGATAGATCTTTTGTGCTTCTTAAAAATAATTCAATCGCAGAGCTTAAATTATAAAAGTGATTATTTTACAAACTCTCCTGTCTTAGTAACAAATCTAAGTTCATAAGAAATTAGTTTCATGACTGTTTACATTTGCATTTAATTAATAAGATAGCCTTTCCTGATCATCATTTTTGTTTTGGTAAGGTAGCATGGGTTTCAAATGAAGATTGTTACAAAGGTACAGAAAACAACATTTTACAAGCTTATAATGTTTTAAGTTTAGCAAATTGCCACCATAATTGTGAAGAGAGAACTGGTTCTCTCTCTCTCTCTTCTTTTTTTTGTGCTGTTTTGAGACAGGGTTTCCCTGTGTGTAGCTTTGACTGTCTTGGAACTTGCTCTGTACACCAGGCTGTCCTCGAACTCACAAAGATCCACCTGCGTCTGCCTCCTGAGCCCTGGGATTAAAGGCGTGCGCCACCACCACCTGGCCTGATTATATCTTTAATGTGCAGTTATCTCTTCTGCATGTATTATCTTTTTGAGAACCGAGTCTTTTTGAATGCACTCCTTCCTAGGCCGGGAGGGATGGGGGTGGGCCTTGGACTTCCAACAGGGCAGGGCACCATGCCCTCTTTCAAGGAAGAAGGGGGAGGGAGGAGGGGTGAGGGGGTAGTGGGAGGGGACC
>PVIU01018197.1:0-39666 GCA_004026605.1 Ondatra zibethicus
AGGAGGGATGGGGGTGGGCCTTGGACTTCCAACAGGGCAGGGCACCATGCCCTCTTTCAAGGAAGAAGGGGGAGGGAGGAGGGGTGGGGGGTAGTGGGAGGGGACCGGGAGAAGGGGAAGAAAGGAAAAAATTTTTTTTTATCTTTAATTATGTTCTTGAATGGAAAAAATAAAACAAAACAATGTATGGAAAAAAAAGTCAAAAAAAAAATAAAATTCAGTTACAATTTTTATTTCAAAAAAAAAAAAAAAAAAAAAAAAACAAAAAACGAATGCCCAATCTCTAGACTGTTTCCATCCCACCTTAGAGATGTCATTACTTAAGTGACCCTCTTCCCTTCCTCCTCTATCACCTATGACTGCAGCCCATTTGCTACTCGCCTGGGAGTGTCCTTTTCTTACACTCTGGGTCTCTCCTTTTTGTCTCCCTGATACCTGGCTTCCTTACATTGCAATACGGGCACAGCCCTGCAGAATAGGCTGGGGCCCAGACTCAGCTAAGGGCCCTCCCTCCTTCCCTACCCATATACTGCACATCTAATTCCTTGTGGGACCTCCAGCACACAAGGGCGCTTTGCTTCTCCACTAAGCTACTCCCACAGCTCCGAACAGGTCCTTTTTGACCTGAACTTCACGGTCCCAGTGTAGTCTGACTTTCCATGTGCACATAACGTGAGTAGTTAACCCTCTGTGTGCCAAAATGACTGTGCTTCAAATTTTTCCAAACATACACATTATATTAATAATACTAAATGCAAGCACATACAAAACAGTAGCCATGGACCAGGCATATCCTTGTAAATCATCACCCACACAATGAATCATCACTCGCTACACCCATCTACAAAGGAGAAGAATGTGGCTCACAAATTGTTCAGTTAGAGCCTCCAGCTTGCCCCCGCATGACCCAGAAAGCCCACTCCTCCCTCCCTTCCTCTCTCTCTCTCTCTCTCTCTCTCTCTCTCTCTCTCTCTCTTTTCTCCTTTCCCCAAACCCCACCCACTGGGATAGTCTCCAAACAAAAGAGAGGCTCCAAAAAACCCAGTTCTGCACTCTAGGTAGCTACTGCAGCTTCCTCCCCTGAAGTTCCCAGTACCCCAAGTCCCCACCTAAAGCACTGAGCTTTTGACCACACTTGAGCGCAAGCCTAGCTTGCGGTGGACACATCATCACCCCTCACCTACAACCTATAAAGTCTTCCTACTTTCGTTGTGGGTGCGGCTTCTCTGGCTTCATCTCTGGGACTGGGGAACTCACCAGGAATTCCTTTACTCAAATAAACCTGTTGTTATACTTTTTCAATTGGGCTTGATCTGGCTTACTGTGTCAGCGGAGAAACCTATGGAGGGGTGCAGAAAGCCTTTCAAACGTCTACCGACTTCCCCCAATGTCACATGGCATGTGCTAGAGCCAGGATGACACAGAAGAAGGCGCTTAGGCTCTAGATTGTACTTCCTTCTTCTGCTGCCCAAGCCAGAAAACTCGGGCTCCTCCTGGGTGGCCTCCCAACTTGGATGCCACTCCTGTCAGCTCTATGTGTCACATTTTTAATTGGTTCCTGTTTTTCTGTCCTCAATACCACCATTCAGAAATACACCATCTGGTCTCAGTCCCAGTGTTGCCATGGCAGACATCCCTCCCTGCCCACCTCACCCCTTATCACCTCTTTCATTTTCCCCAGAGCATTTCCTACTACTTGTTAGCTTCTTTGCTGGGCATCTATTTCCTCTCACGGAACAGCAAGCATCAAAGCGGATGTCTTGGTCATAGCTATCTATAACAACTCAAGCGGATGGTGTATAGTTTGTACTCAATAAACTACTTAAGAGACTGAGTGGGCACATTGTCATCGGTTTCCACTGCATCTGTTTGTCCTCCAAGTGTTTGATTCTCAAATCATGTTTCCCCATGGGATCGATGTGGTTCTTCTCACAAGAATAGCTAGGGGTAGGGCAGGCTCGGTAGGTAAAGGTAGCTGCTGCCAGGCTGGCAGTCTGAATTCAGGCTTCTGAAGCCACAAAGCGGAGACAACCTGTTCCCACCAGTTGCCTTCTGACCTCTACATCCATGTGTGCATGATAAATCTATCCTAAAAAGCCCTTTAAACAAGAACAGTAGTAACTTGGTGCTATAGATTGAATGAACCTCCCATACTCAGATGCATGTTGAAATGCTAGCCCCCACCACCACCAATGTCATGGAATTAGAGGCAGATCTTCTGCGGGGTTAATATAAGATAGCAAGGGGACAGCCCGTGATCTAACAGTAGAGACTAAAGTTTTTTTTTTTCCTAACAGGGCTCCAGTAAGTAATCCCAGTGCTGGGGAAGCAAAGTCAGCCAGCCTTGCCCAATTAGCGAACCCCAAAACCTAGTGGAAAATGAGCTCAAAAAATGGGCTTCACCTTAACAAGGACCCCCAAAATCGATCTCTGGCTCTGACAAGCACACATACACATAAGGATGAGGGGCTCCTTAGGCCCCACCTTTACCTAAAGATCTATAGGTAGTTAATGGTTACTGAGGGGGAAAGACATTTCTTCAGTAGTGTCATCACTGGAAAGTGGCTCATATACCTGTAAATAAACCCTCATCGATCCTGTAAACAACTCAAATTAAACTCAATAGGGAATTTTTTTAAAAAAGATTATTTTTGCTAGTTTAATTTTTTTCAACCATTAACAAGGAAGACGAAGAAAAGAAAAAGCAAGCTCTATTAAAACACTAACTCTGCAAGTACATTAATCTTAGGTTGCCCAGCCTCCAGAATTTTCATAAATAAACGCCTGTTATTTAAAAGATGAAGACAGGACGATACAGGCAATCAGGACCAGTCTATGCTGCAAAGCAAGTTTAAGGTCAGGCTGAGCATCTGAGACCTTGTCTCAAAAAGGCTCCTGTTTATTTATATACGGTTACCCAGACAGACACAGGGTACTTCATCTCTCAAGATCCCTCCAGCATTTCCTATTAATGAAGAACACTCCTGCCAGACGGTGGTGGGTGGTGACGTATGCCTTTAATCCTAGCATTCAGAAGGCAGAGGCAGGCAGATCTCTGAGTTTGAGGCCGGCCTGGTCTCAGAGCAAGTTCCAGGACAAGCTGGGCTACACGGAGAGAAGCCTGCAACAACAACAACAACAAACAAACAAACAAAAAACTGGTATCAAAGACCACCTGTTCAAATAATCTTTTTGGCCACTTGCTGGAAGCCCACTCCTAGAACACCATGCTGCAGCCAACTTAAATTTCTGTAGTTCCTGAGCCCTCCCTGCTTTCCCCTGCTCTCACCCCCTCGTGCTGGTGGAAATGCTGTCCATGTGACACTCCCCCTCATCCAGAAGCTCTCCACCAAAGCATCACTCTCCAGAGTCTCTGTGGATGCCGTTTCCACTCCCCAATGCTGCCACCCCAACAGTAAGCCACTCCTGGGCAGGTTCTTAACTTCACTGGGTCTCAAGTCCCCTTAACGCTGGAAAAAACAGCATCAGCTTGGTAGGGCCACAGAAAGAGGGATATGTTAAGATAATATGGAAGGGATTCACTGCACAGTTTGCTACCTAGCAAGGATTTTGTGCTTATTACTAATTCTAATTCTAATACTAAATGCCTAATTCCATGTCCATAATACCATCGTACATTCATTTGCAAGTGCGTCTCACCTTAACAACAAGACCCTTGAGGGGTGATGTCACACCTCACTGTTGATCCACCAGTGTCTGTACTTTGAATTTGCAGGTGCTCCAAATTCCACCCACACTTCCTATCTGGGCGATCTCTTAGATATATAGTATTTTTTATTTATTTGAGAATTTCATATACGCATGTAATATATTTTGATCATTATCTACCACTCATTCCTCCATGAGCCCTCCTCCCCCTCCCAACTTCACGTCCCCTCCTCTTTGCGTTGTTATTTATATAGCCCACTGAGTCAAAATTAGTGCTGCTCTAGGCACAAGGGTGTGGCGCCACCCATTGGAGCATGGGCAACTCTCCCTCGCCCAGCAGCTATCAACTGCCAATCATTCCCAGCTGGGTGAGGCCTCAGGAGCCCTTCCCCATCTTTAGGTCAGAAAAGCATAGCTCTATTCGGGAAGAGTCAAGTCTCATTGGGAGTCAAAATGAGAGCATGAAAACCTACCATTCATTTAACACCTACTAAGTATCTAGTTTATTTAACACCTACTAAGTATCTAGCTTATTTAATACCTATTAAATACTTAGCACTTTACATACAATATTTTAGATATTCCTCGATGTGATAAACAATAGACCTTTACAAATGAAAAGACTGAAATTGAGAAAAGCCATGTACATTACTTTTTCAAATGCAGTTATAGTTGGACATGATGGCATGTCTTTAATTCCAGCATTCAGGAGGCAGATCTCTGTGAGTTCAAAGCTAGACTGGTCTATATATACCAAGTGCCAGGCCAACCAGGACTACACAAGGAGACTGTATCTCAAACAAACAAACAAATAAATAAGGAAATAAATAAATACACACTAAGATCACCAATAATGATGATGCACACCTGTAATACCAGGCTTCATGAGGCACAGGCAGAACCATCACAAGATCAAAGCCAGTGTGGGCTACATTGTGAATTCTAGGTCACTCAGGGCTACATAGCTACACATAGTGAGACATTATCTCAAAAGAATGACACCAAAAAAGCAGTTAGAGCGAGGGATGTAGCTCAGTGGGAGAAAGCTTGACTGTCATGTGAAAAAGCCCTGGATTTGATTTCCAGTACCTCAAAAAAAAGTAAAATAAAAATGTACATTTAAGAAGAAAGTCAGGTGTGACATAGATCTTTAATCCCAGCACTTAAAAACTATAGGAGGAACAAGACTTCAATATGATCCTCAGTTATACAACCAGATTAAGGCCAGACTGGGTTGCTTTGAAAACAAAACAGAGAGAGAGAGAGAGAGAGCATTGCGAATACAGTGTGGCGGACTCTGAGGTATTTGCTCTTACCGGACCGCAGGCCCCATCAACAGCCAGCGCACCTCCACCCGTCTTGCTTGCAGCTGGGCTCTAGCAGCTTTCCTGTTGTCTATGGATATTTCACAAAGGCTCATGGCATGCATGCCTGCATGCAGGGATGTCTACATGCATGCACACTCCGGCCCCTGCTGCAGCCCCACCTTGGCAACCACATATACACACCCTCATTCCGGGTCTCAGCTTTTCTGTTTCTGAAAGGCATCCCGATAGCTGAGACCACACTCGACGGAAACTCTCCTGCTGCACACAAAGGTCCTTAGTAAAACAGCTCCTTTGCCTACAATCCATGCTCTGTTTACAAGGCCCTGCCGCTAGGGGAAATGTACTGAATGAAGTTCTGGGTACCTGAGAAACTTTAGTAACTGGTCTAGTGTGGGGTGAACCTGGAAACTAATGTTTCATCTTGCCACTGGCTTCACCTAGGAGCAAGAAGAGTGGATTAATGGGACACACACACACACACACACACACACACACACACACACCCAACACACAAACCTGTGGAAGTTATCTCTTTTCCTTTTCACTGGGAACCTGGCAGGCGGCGCACAGATGTGTCCTATTTCTGAGACAGCCCTCCTTCCAACCCCTCCCCATTTCCTAGTAAATGGATTCTGAATCCACCTTTCCCAGCTGCCCTAGGAATCACTGCTGCCCTGTTTGACCAGATAGAGACTTTTCCTTTAAGACTGTTAAAACAGCCACAGGACACATATGCACACTTCAGTCAACATTCAAAGTCCAGAGAGATTAGATTCTTAGATGGCTTACAGCCATTTCAGTTACGTGAGTTATCCCATGACATCTACACAATGAGATAATCACATGGTGATTATCCTGTTGTCAAGTGGCAAATGGTTGGAGCAAGGTGGTTATCCTGTCTCTAAATATATGTCCATCCTGAACTTCATGCAGCGATGTAAAGAATCAGTGTTTTAGTCAACCAGCCAAAAGAACACCTTTTACAAAAAAAAAAAAAAACCCAAAACCTGTAATTTAAAAGAATTTAGGGGCTGGAGAGATGGCTCAGTGGTTAAGAGCACTGACTGATCTTCCAGAGGACCCAGGTTCAATTCCCAGCACCTACATGGCAACTCACAACTGTCTGTGACTCCTGTTCCAGGGCATCTGACAACTTCACACCAATGCACATAAAATAAAGTTAAATAAATCATAAAAAAAAGAATTTAAAACATTTTAAAGAAATCAATGCTAATTCCGCCTGCTCTGTGAAGCAAGCTTTCACGATCTGGAGTAGAAGCAGCAGTCATAGAAAGCCTCATTCTTGGCCACTCTCAGTCTGTGACAGTCCCTGCTGCATTAGTCCCCCCAGAGGAATGGCACAGAGTAAATGGCAAGATTACAGGAGAGACTCACAGTGTAGGAAAGGTGGCCATTAATGAGACACAGTCTTTCAAAGGCCCAAAGTGAAGGGCTGGGAGCATAGCTCAGTCAGTATAATGCTTGCTGACATAAGCAGGAGTTCCATCTCCAGAAGCCCTGAGCTTATAATCACAGCCAGCATGGGGCAGGCAAAGACAAATGGATCCCCGGGGCTCACTCCTAGTTTAATTACTGAGTTACAAGCCAATGAGAGGCCTTCTCCTCCACTCCCAAGAAAGAAAGAAACAAAGGAGGGAGGGCAGGAGGGAAAGAGACAGGACAGCAGAAGAAATACAGAGATCGACCTCTGACCTCTGCCAGCACCACCTAAACCCTCTACACACACACACACACACACACACACAGAGAGAGAGAGAGAGAGAGAGAGAGAGAGAGAGAGAGAGAGAGAGAGAGCTTAGAATAAGGCACAACACAGGCCATATCCTCACTACTACATAAAATCTTTTCAGACTCAAATCTCAGTCCATCACAGCCCAATGTTCTCAAAGCAGGAGACTCTAAAATGGGTGGAAAATGTATTAAAGGAAGAATCAATCAAGTACAGGGTGTGCCCCTGGAAACTTGTTCTCACCAATGAACGGAACCCAAGAAGGGAAAAACTTCACTGAGTGAGGCCATGACAAATGCTGGGCAGCTCTGGGTATCTCAGACTGGGAAACACACAGGGACTGCCATCCAAAGCACACTTCTGACATATGCCACACCACAGATGACAAGCAAGCAGAAGCAAATGATGTCCATGTCCCCATGAAGAACTTAGGCAACTGAGCAGGTGTCTTAGGGTTTTCTATTGCTGTGAGACACCATGACCATGGCACTCTCATAAAGAAAACATTTAACGGGGGTGGCTCGCTTACAGTTTCAGAGGTTCAGTCCATTATCATCATGACGGAGAACATGGCAGGCGCGCAGGCCGACGTGGTGCTGGAGCTGAGACTGCTATGCCTTGCAGGCAACAGGAAGTCAACTGTAGTCACACTGGGGGAGGCTTGAGCAGAAGAGACCTCAAAGCCCATCTTCACAGTGACACACTTCCTCCAGCAAGTGACACACTTCCTACACCTTCTCGTAGTACCACTCCTTTGGGGGGCAATTTTCTTTCAAACCACCCCAGCAGATGGTAAAGAAATTTAAGGAGTTTTTCTTGAGGTTACAAGTCTAGAAGAGAACCCTTTATGGAAGGGCATGTGATCAGACAAGGAGACCGAAAATAATTTTTATCCATGTCCATTGCTAAGCAGCCAACCAAAAGAATGCTGCCTGGTAGCAGCATTTAAGAGACAGGGTATCCTGGGGAGGGTGTTGTAGGGGTTACATGGAATTGAGTACTTACTTCTCTCCCCCTGGAATGGGCCAAACAACAGAAATAACATGGAGGGAAGAGAGTAGATGGCAATTAGACCCAAAAGGTGAAGCACAGCTGAGGCCATCGCGCTGAGAACGACAGTATTCACCCAGAGATACTCAGTGCGCAGGTACAGAAGAGAGCTGACTCAGGGACGTCTATGCCATTTCTTTTAAGAGTACACATGCTAAAAATCTGGACATCCATACACAGATGTGTAGGTTACTCTGGGGACCAAAAGAGCTATCCTTAGACCAAAACCGATTGACTAAGTACTTTGACTAATTAGTCTTTTCGGGGGACCTACATCTCCATACTGACTCCATCTAGGTTGAATTCAACGACTCATTTGGGCTAATGATGGGCATAAAACTGAGAAATGGGCCAGGATCCAGAAGACTTTGTGAAACAAACAATGTTTAGAGAGACCCCGTCACTCTGGCCCAGGACACACTATTTAGCCTTGGCTTGACTTCTCCTGTGAGGTGGAGTTCAGCACTTTGTGAGACCTGTTTTGCCACACAGAAGGTCATTCTAAACTGGGTGGTGGTGGTGCACGCCTTTAATCCCAGCACTTGGGGGGCAGAGATGTGTGGATCTCCGGGAGTTCAAGGCCAGCTTGGTCTACAGAGCAAGTTCCAGGACAGGCTCCAAAGCTACACAGAGAAACCCTGTCTCAAAAAACCAAAACAAACCAAGTTCCTCCTAACCTGAGCTATGCAGACCAGGCTAGGTTTGTGCCTTCAGAGATCTTCCTATCCCTGATTTCAGAGTGCTGGGCTACAGGCATAAACTGCCAATCCCAAAAGAAGCGCATCTTGAGTAGGCAAGATGGCTTAGTGGGTAAAGAGTCTTTCCATCAAACCTGAGAACCCAAGTTCAATCCCCAGGGCCCACATGGTAGGACAGAAAATACTTCAGAAAATGGTCCTCTAATCTCTATATGTGGTCAAACATACAAACACACACATACACGCACACACACACACAAAGAGAGAGAGAGTAAATAAACTATAATGCAATTTTTAAAACTTTAAGTAAACAAGTCTTTCCTAGTATACAATTGACTTCCTCTTTTGAAACACATTATCTCAAGTCAAGTACAGGGCCATACACCTATAATCCTAGTACTTGAAGAGACCGAGTCAGGAGGCTATCAAGTTAGGGCCAGCCTAAGCTACATAGCAAGAGGCTATTCCAAAATAAGCAAAACCCAGAGCCCCTATGGTAGGCTAGTTGAGATTTTTTAGTTCCCCTTCTGCTGCCTTGCTCTCTTCAAGTATGAATTTAGAATGTGTGCTCAGCAAGCTACAGGCTCCGGGGTCAAGGTCCAGCATTTCAGGGCAAATCACCTTTCTTTGACTTATATAAAAACTAACAAACTTAACTCAAGCTCAGAAACCACTCGGTCTATACTGACAACAGTAATGAAACAGAACCTGGCCGGTCCTCACCGCTAGTGCAGAACCAACAGACTCTCAGATCCTCAAGCCAGCATTTAGGAGCCGCAGAGCGCACTGCCTTGGTGGACTCTTTATCAACCTCTTCTCTGATAACCTCCACCACACACTATCTGCGCCACCCAAAGACTGCAGCCTTAAGGGACCATAGGTGCCCAGCCCAGGACACACAGATTCCTCGGGTACAAAATACCTTACACCAAACAAGAACAAAACAAAATTCCTCGTCCCTATATGAGCCAAACTACACTCAATCTATGAAGTACGACTCAAATCCTACAGCCAGTGTGGTGACATTCGCTTTTAATCCCAGCACTTGGGAGGCAGGCCCAAGAGGATCTGGGGTGCCAACCTGGTCTACAAAGCCAGTACCAGGACAGCCAGGATAGCTACACAGAGAAATTCTGTCACAAAACAGAAGAGAACAAAACAAAAGCATTACTCAAATCCTAAACCCGAAGTTTGTCCAGAGCCTTTGGTCTGCAGTTGGCCTCCTGCCTTGGAGAGCCAGCCCCCTGCCTTCAGCAGCCATGAGAGTGTTACTCCCTCTGGTTTCTGGGACAACAGTTTGTCTTTCCGACCATTCTCCAAGGACAAAGGCCAGACTCCCCCCCTTTTGCTTCCCAGAGCCCTCTCACACACGGCAGAAACAACGGAGGCACTTCATCCCATTCTCAGCCATTTCTCTCCACCCAGCTCCCCCTCCACCAGTCCTGTTTCTCTGAACTTACCTTTCTTGGCGCACTCGGGGACTCAGGAACCTGCTGGAGTCATCGTCGTGGCTGCTCTGCTGGCTGCTCTGCTGGCTGCTGAGAAAAGACACAGGATGTGAACCGTTAAAACTGCTCCTGCTTTCTCAACCCCGGGGGAGGTCGTCCAGACCTCGGCTATACAGAGAAACGAGGTTACAAAATCAAGCGAAAGCAGAGTGTTCCTGTGGAAGCAGGGGTGTGAGCTGAGAAGACAGTAACCAGCTGAAAGTCGCTCTCATGACACCCAAAGCATCTCTGCGGCTGCCCAGACTGGAGAAGGAAGAGCCTAACCTACGACCCAGGTCCCTAGGCACGCAGGCCTCCGCCTCCGCCTCCACAGCATGGGGGCTTCACCATTGTTGTTTAAGCTTCTCTACTGGGACAGGGACCCAGTTTTCCTCAACCTGTCCAAGGCTGGTTTAAGGGAGGGAGACTGCCAGAGGCAGAGACTAAAGATTCTGCACCACCCTACTAGGTCCACTGCCCTGCCTCCAGGGAGGGCAAAATCTCTGATCTTCCTCTTCTGTGGGCGAGGTGACAAGAGAGCTCAATTCAAAAGCAGAGTTCTGAAGCCGGGCGGTGGTGGCACACGCCTTCAATCCCAGCTTTTGGGAGGCAGAGGCAGGCGGATCTCTGTGAGTTTGAGGTCAGATTGGTTTGCAGAGCGAGCTCCAGGACAGTAGGGACTACACAGAGAAGCCCTGTCTCAAAAATAAAAAAAAGAAAGAAAGAAAGAAAGAAAGAAAGAAAGAAAGAAAGAAAGAAAGAAAGAAAGAAAGAAAGAAAGAAAGAAGGAAAAGGAAAGAAGGAAGGAAGAAAAAAAGAAAAGAAAAACCACAAACAAATAAAAAACTAAAAGCAGAATTCCTTAAGGAGTCTATACAACATATAAATATATCTAAAATTTCTTTTAATAGAATTTTGCCCCAGTGTTGCTGACCCATGTAATTTTATAATCTTATCAAGCACCACCGGGATGGGAGCCGGAGAAGAACTAGCAAGTCGCTTGGCTCTAGAGGCAAGCCTCAACAGAGGTGCACCAGCGTATTCCTTGGAAAGCACTTGGCTGGGAAAGAAGAAGAGGAGTGTCTAAAGTTCAGGGTTTATGCCATTTATAACAGTCAACGGGCTCAACTAACCCAAACAACCATGAGGAGTATCACAGCCTCTCTGGGGAATAGGCTGGCTTTGATCTACTTCGGCCAGAACATGCTGGCACTTCCTGCTCACCCTACCCTTCTCCTGGCAACAAAAACTTAAAACTAAGCTAATTAAAAGACAGCCCAGACCAAACGATAATCAATACACCAGTTTCAGAAAAAGCAATTTTGACCTGATTTTACCAAGATATTCCACTAGATGGCACTGTTGTTTCCCAAATCACAACCAACCCAGCGCCACAGTCACCACAATGAGTCAATTTTTGGGCGCCCTCTTCTGGTCTTCCCATGGTTTTGAAAGTTCAGTTTACAGAAAATAAAAACTGGTGGGCCTTCAAAATGTGTACTGGTTCCATGTAACTAATAAATACCAACTGAGGGCCAACAAGATGGCTCAGCTGGTAAAGACACTTGCCTCCAGGTCCTGAGACCTGCAAACTGAGTTCTATCCTCAGAATTCATACTGTGGAAGGAAAGAACCACCTACCAGAAGTTGTCTCTGGCACGCGTGCATCTGTGCACGCACGCACACACACACACACACACACACACACACACAGAAATTTTTTTAAAAAAACAGCCTGCACACATTCACCAATTATGGATATGCACTTAAGCCAACAGGAAGCAACATTAAGGCAATGACTGAGTCTAGACCACAAAGCCTGGCCCACATAGCAAGATCCTGTCAAGGGAAGGGAGACGTCTACAGTGTAGCAATACTCCACTGAGGATTGAATTCACACTTACTTCTCCATTTCCTACTTTATGACTGAGTGATTTCTTTCACAACATTTTCCTCCCCTGCTAGAAAGAGACCTTACTGATAGACAGTTCTGTAAGGCTTGAGAACAAACACATGGGAAGCGTGGAGGCCAGTGTCTGGTACACACGCGAACTGCCATGTAATGCAGGATGGCACGCATTTTGTAGAGGACGACGCAACAGTAGAAGATGTGGGATCAGACATGGGCTCTGCTTTCAAGAGTAAAAAAAACAGGAGATGCTTCGAGAACAGAAAACAAAAGTCACTTCTTCCTGGGTTCCATCAAAGCAGAGTGTCTTAACAACAAGTTTTCTGCATTGAAACTTAAAAGCGGGTGGAGTCAAGCACGGCGGGGCATGCCTGTCACCCCAGCACTCGGGACACAGAGGCAGGACAGTTCAAAGCTAGCTGATTCCCAGACCCGGAACCCACATTTAAAAAGCCAGTTGTGGCGGCTCATGCTTGTAACCCCAGTACTGGGAAGGCGGACACAGGCAGCTCTCTGACACTCACTGGCCAGCTAGCCTGCAGGACTTGGCCAGTAAGTGACCCTGTCTCAAAAAGCAAAGTAGACAGCACCTAAGGAAGGACTCCTGAGGTTGACATCTGGCTGCACACACACACACACACACACACACACACACACACACACACACACACACTCTTCTCGAATACACCAGAGGGAGCCAGCAGACACCTGGTTTTGTCCCCCACGTGCCGGCTATGGCACAAGTTTATCCTGGATGACCATTAATACTCTCACCACTGGGAAGGGTTGGGGGATGTCCATGGTAATTCACAAAGTGCGCTCCAGAAGGCAGGTCAGGTAGGGAAGCTTTGCAATGCATGCTGGACAAATTCCCTTGACTCTACTGAATGACCATCCTCCTCCCACTCCAAAGAACAGAGACATATAGAAAGACAGGCTAACTTCACAAACCACAAGCAGATACCCTTGTGCTCTCCAAAGGCACAGCTTGATGACTGGGGAGATGGGACCTGGCAGCCTTTGGATATTTTAGTTTAGTATCTTATTTTATTTTTGCAATACTGGGGATGGAGCCCAGGGCCTTGCGCGCGCGCGCGTGTGTGTGTGTGTGTGTGTGTGTGTGTGTGTGTGTGTGTGTGTGTGTGTGTGTGTGCACGCATGTGTTTTAAAGTGATCTACCGTAGAGACATCAGCTTGCTTTTATTCCGAGACAGTCTCACTGTTTCCCGGGTTGACCTTGAACTCACTAGGTAGCCCCACGTTTGACCTCTCAAGCCTCCTGCTTCAGTTTCCCCAGCAGCTCAGATTCCAGGCGCGTTCCACCACATCCTGCCCAGCCCCATTTTCTGAAAGGACATTTCCTGAGTTGAGTCAGCTCTTCCTCTCCCAGGCAATGATGCGCTGCTCTCCTAAGCCTGGGGAGTTTTTGAGACTTCGGTGGACCCAAGCTGCCATGAGGCTTGCCAGATGAAGTTCAGTATTCCCCAAGCTTGATGGAAGCCACCCACACCGAGTCTACAGAGTAAAGTGCCCATTTCTCTGCTTTTGGCGATAATCTGCAGACTGCTGCATTAGCAACAATTATCTCATGCTAATTGGGAGTTTCGAAACACTGCAAGTGACAGTTACAGCTGTCTTTGATTAATAAACAAGGAGAAATAAATTCTCTCGGGCTCTGGATATGGTAGAAACAGATGAACTGGGTTTTCCCTGACTTTGCTTCTTATTGGCCTTCTAACCCTGGCCGGCTCACTTAATCCTCTCTTAGCCTAATTCCTCAAGAAATGGAGACTTACTGTGTTTAGTCACTACCTAATCCTTGGTTTATAGAGCTAGGGATTAAGTTGCAAGGAATCCGATCATCATGCCCCAGATCACGGAGACTCCAGTTCTCGTCTGGACTCTGCCACTTAGCAGAGGAGATGGGATTTACTTTTTGGAAAGGGCAGATGTGCATAATAGCACATGGCCTAAGTGCATTGTGGTTTAGAAACGGCAGAGGTCCCGGCAAGTGGGGAACACCAATTGCACAGAATAGCCACAGGTAACTTGACCAATAGATACAGTGACACTGCCCAGGAACCACAGGGTAGTAACAGAGGTCAGGCGGTAACAGAGGCTTTTGCTGTGTGCTCTTGTTTTTGAGGTGTCAGTGTCTTTGAGGGCCTCAAGCATGCTAGGCTAGCATTCGACTGTGGAACTGTCATATCGGCAGAGAGGAAACTCTTTTTGATTTTCTTTTGAGTGGGAGGGTATACACGTGTCACAACATATGCATGGAAGTTGGAGAACAACTTACAGGAATCAGTTCTGTCCTTCCAGTGTGTGGGTCCCAAGGATGGAATTCAGTCCTCAGGGTTGGTGGGAGGCACCTTTACTTACCCACTGAGTCATTTCCCTTAGCCCCAAGAGACAGGATCAATGAGAAAATGTCACGAGCCACTGGCTCGAAAAATAGAGTCACACCATCACAACTGGAAGAGAAAACTGCATTTCCATGCTGAATTATTTTCACGTATAAAATAATCCCAGCACTTGGGAAGCAGAAGCAGGCGGATCTCTGTGAGTTTGAGGCCAGCCTGGGCTACAGAGCGCGTTCCAGGACAGTCGGGGCTAGGCAGAGAAGACCTGTCTCGAAAAACCAAAAGGTAAGAGAAAATAAAATAAACTGACTCTAGTGTTTCCAGTTTTGGTTTGAGTAGGAAAGTCACATTCAGAAAGAGAAAGGAGGCAGCAGAGAAGTGGAGAATAAAGAAAGTCAGTTTCTGTTTGTCACCTGGCAGACAAGTATGGAGAAGTCTAATAATAGAAATAAGCACACAGATGTGATAGGGACATTGCGAATGACTGCCAGCCTCTTATACAACATACCGAATAGTCTCAGAGAGTACTTAGAAAATCACAGGCTGGAAGCAAACTGCCAATCTGCCTACAGCGTTTGGAGGCTCAGTTCTGCTGAACGGCTCCCAGGAGACTCTCCAGCTAGAGGAGAAGCTGGACAAAGATTTAGGGATTCGGAATACAGCTCAGTATTCCCCTCACTCATCCAAACCCATAAACACTTTCACCTCTAAACATGCCTGTGTCTGTGCTTTCTTTGGTTCTGGTTTGCCCTGCTCTGTATGAGACCGGGTGTGGTTCAGGGGTCTAGGCTGTCTGAAATGTAACCATGTAGCCCAGGCAAGGGTCCTCTTGTCTCTACCTCCCCAATGCTGGGATTACAGGTGGAGGCCACCACACAGCTGTGCTTTGTTCTGTTTAAACAGAATCTCACTGTGTAGCCCAGAGCGGCCTCAAAGCCCTGATCCTTGAGTCTCAGCCTCCCTGAGCAGCTGAGATTAGAGCCGCCTCTGTGCTGGGCAAAGGGTAGGGGAGTGGTCTCTTTCAACTCTTTTGTTTTCCCTTTTCTTTATGGCCATTGACGGAACAGTTGCCCAGTGACTGTTAAATCTTTATGGAAACATAATGAACTGGTGCTTTATCATGCAGTTTATCTATGCCAAAGGCGGCAGCTGTTCATCTAGGCAGTCATTTAGGGCATCTAACCCAGAGTCCACACAAGCCAGGCAAGCACACTACTGCTGAGCTAGTGAGTAGTGTCTCGAAGCTTCCCAATGACAGCGAGGGGCAAGATGGAAGACCCACCTCTGGATTTTTTAGTCAATCCATTGCAATCTGGACCCCCATGCCCACCACTCTGGCTTTGTTCCCTGGGACACTGGTTAATCCTGCTGTCAAACTGGAAGTGGTGACACACAGCTGTGGTCCCAGTATTTGGAGAGGCTGGGGGGGAGGGGGCGATCATGAGTTCAAGGACAGCCTGGGCTACAGCTTGAGACTGTAGCTCAAAAACCAAACCAAACAAACCAGAATCCTAACCCTATTGGACTGACCAAGCAGGTCAGACATGGAGAGGAAAGTGATCCAGGCTTTGCAAGGGCCTCCTTCTGAACTTCTATGAGTCCTCAGACTTCCCTCTGCAGGTCTTCCGCTCTTTTGTCTTTCTTGGGAGTTTCATAAGTTCTGGTTGATCCTGAAGTGTTCCCCAGGACTCTCTTAGCCACTCCTCCCATAAATATCCAGGACCAACTACATACTAAACATCATTCTGGAACCCAGACACTAGTGTGAACGGTAAACAAAAACCGGAGATCCCTGCTCTCAAGGTAACATATGCTATCAGGTTGTGTCTTCATGTTTCCAACCAGGGAACCTACCCATCAGGGACCCCTGACATCATTACAACCTACTCGTGCAAGAGCACTATGCATTCCCCAGAGAGGTTATAACATTTATCAGATTCTCAAATAAGCCATGACTAGTAAGAAGCTAAAATAATCTTCCACGAGCCTGCTGTGGTAGTTTACAGTTGTAATCCCTGGTCCCGGGAAGCTAAGGCAGGAGAATTGCCATGTGTTCTAGGACAGCCTGGGCTAAACAGTGAGGCTGTGACCAGGGCTGGAAAGATGCTGTTAAGGGCACTGGATGCTCTTCTAGGGGACCCAGGTTCGATTCCTAGCACCCATAGGGTGCTCAAACCATCTGTAACTCCAGTTTCAGGGGAATCTGACCCCTTCTGGCCTCTGCAGGTATGAGGTACCCACGTGGTGCAGAGGTATATATGCAGGCAAAACACCCATACACATAAAATAAAAATAAATAAATCTTTTTTTAAAAAGTAAGATGCGGGGCTGGAGAGATGGCTCAGTGGTTAAGAGCATTGCCTGCTCTTCCAAAGGTCCTGAGTTCAATTCCCAGCAACCACATGGTGGCTCACAACCATCTGTAATGAGATCTGGTGCCCTCTTCTGGCCTGTAGGCATACATGCAGACAGAATACTGTATACATAATAAATAAATAAATCTTTTTTAAAAAAAAAAAGGAAGACGCTGGCCAAATCAAACAAATTTAAAAAAATGAATGAATGAATGCAATTTAAATGTTAAAAACAACTAGAAAATCCACTGCAATTCATCTCTGGGGGTGAGCAACTCATGGCAGATATATAGACAGCTCCCAAAGATAGCAGAGCAAAGAGTTGGGCGGACCCACACAGTGGCCATTATTCACATTTGATCATGTGATTTTCAATTAATTAGAAATGCAGTCCTTAGCTGCACTTTAGGTACTCAATATCCATATGATTAGTGGCTTCTGTAGTGGACAGTTCAGAAAATTTGCCTTCTCCTAGAGAGCCTCCCTAGACAGTATCTGTATACGAAGTTCCCAGATGCCGCTTATGTTCTAAGCAACTCAGAGAAGCAAACCCAAGTCCTCTCCATATTCCCACCGCCCTGTCTGCTCAGATGTAAGTTAATAGATTCCTTACAAAGATGGAGTGACCTGATTAACATGAGCCTTTAACAAAAGGATAGGCACAAGCCTTGTGTTCATTATCAGCGTACTGAGCGCTCTTAATGTCCAACAGGACTCGCGTGGTGAGCAGGTCCGTTTCTCACCTCAGTGTCTTTCCCCTCTTTGTGCTTCACTATGAGAGTCACAGAAACTGGAAGTTCTACCCCACCTCCCACCGCTCAACATCCCGGCTGGCAGACACCACTTCCTTCTGTCTCCCAAATCCCCATGGCCCACTCGTCACTCCTCCCTCAGGCTGCTCAGATTCCTCTCTCATCACTCTTGTGTTCCCAACTGCCTTTTCTGTTGCCAGTCTGGGCTCCTCTCCAGTCCACTCGCCAAGATGACACAGTGATCTTCCCGACACGGTGATTCCACTGCTTCAAGTCACTCTCTGGCTTACAATCATGGGGCTAGCCCAGGGATATAGTCCAGAGGTTAGAGAGCTTGCCTAGTATGCTCAGGACTCTGGGTTTGATTCCACGAACCCCAGGGGGAGTGCACACACAATGCATGCTTGCACACACACATACACAAACACACACACACATAAACATACACCCACATGCACACTTGCATTCTTGGGGTTTCCCATAATTTTGGAGCAAAGTTCATGCTCTTTTTTAAACAATAAAAGCCCCCTACCCTGATGCTGTCTCACTTCCCAGCTCCCTCATCTCCTATAGCAAACTCCACTCCAGCAAGGCTTCTTTTCTTCCTTTGAATTTACTCCTTCTCTGGCCTGTTACATCCTCTCTAGTTCTTTCTTTCACCCAGTAAGCCCAGTAGACCCAGTAATCCCTGGCCTGAGACAATAATGGTCTAAGGATTAAGACTCAGGCTCTAGTGTTTTACTGTCTGTATTCAAATATTTGTCGTGGCGGGGGGCGGGTATTTCAAGACAGGGTTTCTCTATGTAGCCTTGGCTATTCTGGAACTCACTTTGTAGACCAGGCTGGCCCTGAACTTGAGCTCTGCCTGCCTCTGCATCCCGAGTGCTTGGATTAAAAGCATCAGCCACCATTGAACGGCCTGTATTCAAATCTTAGCTCTTCTACTCAGGACATTCAATTTCAATCCTTATAAGACATCCCACATTACAAAATAACATCTGCATTATTGGGGTGTTATAGGAGCTAAAGCTCACAAGGCAGGCTGGCACTGAGTATACATACTATGTATGCAGCTATTATGTCTCCATTACGCTTCAAAATTAGAATCATCAGGAAGGACGTCTTCCTGGTGGCTATCATCTACACTCCAGTATGCATCAGCCTGAAGTGACAATGACACCAGGACCTATCTCTTCTGCATGTATTAACTTTTTGAGAACCGAGTCTTTTTGAATGCACTCCTTCCTAGGCCAGGAGGGATGGGGGTGGGCCTTGGACTTCCAAAAGGGCAGGGCACCATGCCCTCTTTCAAGGAAGAAGGGGGAGGGAGGAGGGGTGGGGGGTAGTGGGAGGGGACCGGGAGAAGGGGAAGAAAGGAAAAAAATTTTATTTCTTTAATTATGTTCTTGAATGGAAAAAATAAAACAAAACAATGTATGGGAAAAAAAGAAATAAAGAAATTAAAGACTTAAAAAAAAAGTCAGGAGTGTTGTCTCATGCTTGACAGAGGCTTCGTTAAAAGGTGGGCAAAAAAGATTGAGGTTCTTCAAGTCCACACTACGAGCAAACACTGGCAGGAGGCTGAGACTCCCACTCTTAGCTTCTCTTACTCAATGTTCCTAGTTTCAAATGTCCATGCCTGCCTTAGACTGTCACAGATCCAGATAATCACACCATGGCTGGGGGAAAAAAATACATATTCTATCCAATGCCTTATTCTCTGTCGTTTTGGTAAAATGAAGAGTAAAGAACTCATCAGCCACAATAAAATTACAGACCTCTGGCCCCACACGATTAAAAGATCTAAACTTACCCCATTACATTCCTGGAATGGCTTCTGAGAAAGGGGTGAGTGAGTTAGTCTCAGCTCCGACCGCCTTCAGCTGCTCTTAGCTGAGGTAGAGCATGGACTTTCCCCTTGTTTCCACCATCCTAGCTGCCGCTTTGGCCCCAGGCACTACTTAGCTTCAAAGTGAATCTTATGTACTCTCGAAAGAGTAAATGCAAATTAACCAGGTCACTCAGAGGTAAATCTTTCACTCAGGAAGTAATGCGGTCAACTTCTCAGAACTTGAAGCCTGTGAGGATTGGTCAAGACTCTGGACAGCAGGCCTCATAAACCTTGCCCCCACAAAAGTCTCTCCCCTTCCTGCTCTTAACATCCTGTGCCCCCTCCCTGATGGCAGAAAAGCCCTTGCTTTACTCAGGTTGGACAGGAGTTATGTCAGGGATGGAAGACAACGCAGAAAAACTGCAGGAGGGGCTCAAAACCAAAGCAAGGAGGAGCCACGGCATGCAGACACCTCCGAACCCTCATTTGAGACAAACACTCTGATCCCACGGCTCGCTAATCTATAAAAGGAGTTCAAGCTGCTTTTCCATCCATTTCCTGTCACAAGAGTAGAACAACACACAAGCATTCTGTCTGTTCCCTAGCTTCTCCTCATCAAAACCCTTAAACTGTAGCCCCAGCTGCCATGTTCTGGAAGACATGTCTAACTAACTAACTAACTAACTGTTATCTGTTTCTAATTAATTTACATATATTTTGTGTTTCTAGTCAAAGGTAGATAAATACCATTCAGAAACTCAAGGCAGCATCAAACAGCATGCCGTCCCACAGTTGGTTGAGAAAATTCCAAGAAATCTGTTGTAGAATACAATTTTAACTATGTAAAAATGTATTACATTTGCTTATACTGCATTTGTTTACCAATGTAAGGCTGTGTGCTTAATGACGTAAAGATGTGTTGCATTTGTTATTGCACTACCTAAGGCACTTCATTGGTCTAATCAAGAGCTGAATGGTCAATAGCTAGTATAGGCAGGGTTGGCAGAGAGAAAGAATAAACAACAGGAGGAGAAAACCTTGGCTCAGGAGGAAAAAGAATGAGAAAAGGAGGAAAGAAGGAGGGACACACCCCAGGGCCTACAGACTCAGAGAAGAAATGATAATGCAGAAGTAAGTAAGATATGCAGAGGTAAGAAAGGTAATGAGTCCTGAAGCAAAAGATAAAGAGACACAGGTTAATTTAAGTTAAAAGAACTAGCCAGAAATAAGCCTAGGCTAGGCCAAGCATTCAAAACTAATAAGTCTACAAGTCTCCATGCCATGATTTGGGAGCTGGTTGGTGGCCCAAAAGAAAAAGCCTGTTACAGAAATCTAACATGGGTTGTCATGTGTTGTTGTTTACATATGAAACGTTCCCTAAGGTCCGTCTTTTGAACTCTTGGTTCCCAGCCATTAGCACTACTTGGGGAGGTTGTAGATACTTTAGGACAAGAGACTTAGATAGAGAAAATGGACTTCTAGAGACAGGTAGCCAGAGGATCTATCTTTCTGATCACTTCCTGTTGCCTTCTCTGCTGCAGCCCTACCATAATGTGGACAGTGTTTGCCTACGCTCCTGCTACCAAGGTGCTCAGCCGCCCTCTGGGTCAGAAATACAGAGTCAATTTACTAGGCACTGAATGATCTGGAACCACTAATTTAAATAAATTGTTCATTTGTTTTATAATTATTATAATATATTATATTATAATAATATTATTATTATTGTTGTTTAATAATAGTTTGCTATTATTAGAGAGAGAGGGAGAGAGAGAGAGAGAGAGAGAGAGAGAGAGAGAGAGAGCATGTTTGGCATGTCTATGATACCTATGGGGGCATGCATGCCATGGGGCATCTGTATGTCATATGTGAGAGCATGCATGCATGACATGCATGTGCAGATCAAATGACAACTATGTGAAGCGGATTCTCTCCTTCTGTCTTTACATGGCTTCCAACAATTGAATTCAAGTCTCAGGCTTGTGTGGCAAGTCCCTTTGCCCCCTGAGACATCCCAAGGTTGTCCCTTGAGTTTTGACAGATGCTTCTCTCCTATGATACCCAAAGTAACTATTGCGTTTTGTTATGCAAGGATATTTGTGTGGTTGCTGTTAGGCTCTGGGAATATAAAAATGACTGGAAAGCTCTCCCCCCTCCCTCCAGAAACCACCAACTTCCTATTCAATATACACATTGCTATTGGCTTGATTTCCTCATGGCTTCTTATCTTCTACCTGATTCTGAAAAGCTGAGCTCCCTCCAAGTCTCTTCTTCCTCCCACACCACATATCCAGTCTGTCCATCTCATGCGAACGCACAACTGCTCACTCCCTAACCTGTATCCCAGCTCTAGCTCCCTGTATCTGGCTGCTTCTATCACCAAAACCTGCCTCCCCTGGCTCCTCCAACAACATGTACAAAATAATGCCCTTCACCTTCACTTCTCCTAAGCAGCTCATAGCAGCCTGCTTAAGGCTAGCTACCTTCATCATCTTCCATTTGCTCAGTGGTCCAAATGAGGCAACCCAGAAACAGTGTTACCTCCAGTTGCTCCGATCTCTTATCTACCTTTGCAGCCATCCTCACTTCACTATCCCTAACATCCCAGCCCAAGGACCAGTCATACTGGCAGCATCACTTCAAGACCGTTTTAAAAATAGGCTCCTATCTCCTTTCTCATCCTGGATTCTGACCCAGGGGATCCCAAGTGCGTCCTGACTTGGGGTGTTTTATTGTTGTTTTGATTTGGGTTTTAGCTGTATGGTTTTGATCTTTTTTTCAGGGAAGGGTTTTGAAGAGGCAAATTTGGGTTTACAAATGACTGAGTCTCACTCTATTGGAATGGACCTTTAACTCCTCAACTCTACAGAAAAAAAAAAAAGTTTGCAAACCAGCCTGGATTCATTGATTTGAATCATCTGCTAATTTCTGTGGTGTAAATGCTGTCACCGTGGTTGGTTTCTCATGTCACTGAAATCAGTGCTGGGAAACGACAAACATCAGCTCTTACTAGCTGACATAGACCACCACAAAACATGAGTATGTCCAGACTGTTTCCTACAGCCTTGTAAAGCAGCTTCTGAAACAAACAAACAAGCCAGGTGTAGTGGTACATGCCTTTAATCCCAGCACTCAGAGGGGATCTTGACTGAGTTTGAGCCCAGCCTGGTCTACATAGTGAGCTCCAGGACAGCCAGAACTACATAGTAAAACCCACTCCTGAAAAAAAATAAAAAAAAATTAAAAAAAATAAAACAAAACCCCAAACAAGCAAACAATAAGGCAACTTTAGACATTCTTCTTTCCATGCTCATATCATCTTTTAAATTACATTTTTATTTATTTTGTATATGTCACAAAATACTCTTGTGTGGCAGACAAGTGGAGATCAGAGGACTTGCAGGAGTGAGTCCCAGGGACAGAACTCAGGTCTTCAATCATGGTAGTAAGTATCTGAGCCACCTCAGCAGCCCAAGGGGGGCTGTATGTGATTAACACACACTATTTACATATATGGAAATATTAATATGTATAAACATGTTACATTTTAAAACAACGTATAGTATCTTGGTTTGTTTTTCCTTTTCTGTCTTTCTTTGGGGAGGGTAGACTTACTTTATTTTTAATTTAAACATGTTGAGGGGCAGGTGCCCTTGGAAGCCAGAGGCATTGGATTCCCCTGGAACTGGAGTTATCGGCAGTTTGGAGTCATCTAATGAAAGTGCTGGGAACTGAACTCAGGTCCTCTGCAATAATAGTAGCTGTGCTTAACCACCAAGCAATCTCTCCATCCCCGCTTCCCACCTTGATTCTTTGAGACACAATACCTTGCAGGTTCTGTGTAGCCAAGAATATCCTCAGACTTTGATCCACTACCTCTGTCTTCCGAGGGTTGGGGTATAAGTATGTATAATGACGCTTGGTCCAAAGTCAGTTTTTAAAAAGTAAAGAAATATATGTTTATTTCCATTTTAAGGAATAAAAAGACTTTGGGAGATGCAGGACATGGCTAACATTAGACTATGGATGAGTTAGAAAATAAGGGTTTCAATCTAAGGCTTCTGCCCCTGTATTCTCTTTGCCTTGAGCTCACTACAGTACTGGACTCCAGTGTTCACGTGGAACCTCAAGAAGTAGGGTCTCAGAAATGACATCACTGATTAAACTGGGGACAGCTCTGATCTCTAGTTAAGGACAGGGGACTGCAAAGGGCTTGGACATTCATTTGCTGTGTTGACTTGAGGCCGCAGAAGCAAGAACATGTAAGAGTGCAAACCAGCAGCAGCCTTGACACAAAGGTAACAAGAACCGTCCATGACCACTGTGAGACCGTTTGCTAGGTGACATCACCACTGAGGTCACTAGATCACAGGTGAAAAAATAAATCTTACACTTGAGAGCAGATGTATCTCAACAACCAGCTGGGTGGGGGGTAGGGTCAGGCAGGGGGACACGGACGGACACAGTCTACGGATAAGCCAAAGAAGGAAGAACAATGAGCCAGGGACCAGAGCAGATGTCCGTGCTCTAGATCCAGGGCTTCGGTGACTTCTAGGAGGCGAGTGGAGGGTTGGCCTATAGCCCAAAAAGAAGTCTGGAGACCACAGAGGCCAGTATCATTCCAATGAGGATGAGGGCAAGACTCCCAAGAGCCAGGCCAGCTGCAGAATTCTTGTGCCCCGCTGGCTGACCTCTCCACATAAACCGGCATAGGAAACAGTCTGAGCCGGGTGCCAACTTCATGCCACCGCCAGCAACAATCAGGAGCTTGACTTAGGAGCCAGCCTGAAGTAGACTGGCAGCGGATACCTCCAGAACAACACTAAACTGCTGCAAGAACATTTACAAAGAAGCCTGAGGCCCCAGCCCACTCTCAAGAGACCACACTCTATTAACAATACATGCTTTCACTTTTGTTGCTGTGACTTCTCAGCATTAAATTTGTTACCCATTGCGGGTGCCCCTCTAGTTTAACTTTGGAAAAGGTTTAAAATAGAGGGCTGGGGAGGTGATTCGGTCAAGTGCTTGCAGGGCAAGCATGGGGACCTGAGTTCTAGTCCCCAGTGCCTACATGAAAGTCAGGGAATCCCTGCACTGAGCAGGCAGGGACATGAGGATCCTGAGGGCTTGCTCTCTGGCCAGTCTAGTCTAATCAATGAGTTTTAGGTTCAGTGACAGGCTCTATCTGAAGAGGAAAAAAGATGAAATATCATCGAGGAAGATACCTGACATTGACCTGTGACCTCTACACACAAACACACACACACACACACACACACACGAACATTCACACACAGGAAGACATATATGCACATGGAACGCACACACACCGAGGTTGAACACACGTGAATCATGAAAGGTCACAAGATCTGAAAGATTTTAAAGCTCTGAGCCCTGCCATAGAAAGCCAAGGAGAGAGGAACCCAAAAGAGGCCCTGCTGATGCTTCAAAAAGAAGGATCAGTTCTTGGGACCAAGAGGACAAGAAGTGGGAGGGTAAAACATCACAGACTAATTACCAGCCTTGAGGACAAACAGCCTGCGAGCTTTTCTACATTCCAGGAAGAAACCCCTCAGTTCCTTGCTTCCCTTTCTGACCCACTTCTCCTGACTCAGCACAACTTCATTTGCCCTCAGTACCAGGAAAAAAACCAACCAAACAAACAAAAATTGCTTTATAGGAAAACTGTCACCTTGTTTTTCAATTGGAAGAAATAAAAATGATCCTAACCAAGAACTCTGATCAAGTTCTAACTGACATGGGGCCTTTGGGGCCTGGAAGGAAATAGCACCACGGACTGGACCTGAAGGCAGGAGGAACAGAGTCATGGCTGACCTGACCCTTCTGCCACTTTCTACACAAGACTAGACAGCTTGTATGCCTGCCCTGTGGTGGTGGCGACTGTGGTAGTTTATTGGGACGGGGTCTCAATTTGCAGCCCTGGCTGGTCTGGAAGCTGTGAGACCCAAGCCTCAGATTCTCAGTGTGGGTTACAGTCTTGCCTCATCTCACCCTGCTCCAGTTAAGCATTTGAGAACTTTTTTGTGTGTGTGTTTTTATTTTTTACTATTTTTGTTTTGTTTTGTCTTAGAAAAGGGTCTCCATATGTACCCAAGCTGAACTTGAACTCCCTATGTAGATCATACTGTCTCTAAACTCCTGATCCTCCTGCCTCCACCTCCCAAACACTGGAATTGTAGGTGTGTATCACCATGCTTGGGTCACTTTGAAAACTCTCTCTCTCTCTCTCATCAATAAATAAATAAACAAACATTTCAATTTTAGCGTGTGTGTGTATAGATTGTGTGCTCATGTTATACCCATCTTGATGGCCCCACTGCGACTACAAGAAGCCATTCATATCATGCACGCTACTAACACGGAGGTAGCAGGTATGGAGCAACTCAGACCATTAAACAAAAGCACACACAAGTTGAATCACCCACAAATCTTTGATTTAGGGTTTGAACAATTTAGTGAAGCATGCACATGTAGAATATCACACTCCTACTACACATCCAACTAACCCTTTCTCCTCCTTTGCATTTGTGAGACTTGTCTCCCTGTAACTCAGGCTACCCTGGGATCCACTTTGTAAATGAGGTTTCAAATCCCTCTAGTCCTGCCTCTGCCCCAATTCTGGTGATTGTTGCTCTTTCCTTGCCCCTTCCGCAAAAACACCCCACTTTTTGCATGGTGGCCTGCACACAGAGGAAAGATGAAAAGCGGGAATTGAGTGGGCCAGAGCTTGAGCAAAGGTGGAAGACACAATGTGAAGAGCCTGCCCGCCAGGGTCTAAATCTGAACATTCAAGGCTGGCAATAGCGGCCCAAACTCACGGTCTCAGCAAAGAAAGAGGACACAGAAGGAGCAAGGTAAAATTAGGTCATCCAGGCTACAGGGTGAGACTCCGTCTCAAAAAACAACCACAATTTTTAAGAAAGAAATTCAAATCAGGAAGACAACTATGAAAAAAAAATCAAAGTTCATGGCCCACAGGAAGGTGAAAGTGACATATAGCAAGCACCTACTGTAATACTTTTTCACACAGAATTTCTTTGAAAAGTCAGGGGGAGAGTGTAAGTTGGTTTTGTTGTCGTTTTGGTTTTTCATGTTGTCTAGGCTGGCCCCAAATCCACTAGCCTTGAACTCCTGGTCCTCCAGCCCACACCTCTCAAGCGCTGAAATTGCAGCCTTGTGCCAAAAGTCATTACTAGGCTCAAAGTCAATACTGGAGGGAAACAATTCTCCTATTCAAATTCAGTTTCTGTTCTCTTTTCCTTGATTTCTTCATACGAAGAATCCCATAACCAAATGCTCCGGTCTTCCTTAATGCGAATGATCTTCAATGAATGTGACTTCCGCATATTCCCCATCCTGCATCCCCTGTCAGGCCTTTCTATACCCAAGGCAGGCCATGGCCTGGTGGTTCTCAAGCCATCACACAGTGCTGTCAAAGCACTCCACATTGAGCCTGCCATGCTGAGAACACTGAGGTTCCTTCCCAGGCTCACTGACTGAGGAGATCTGACTCATGGCCAAAGGAAAGTTCCAAGAGCACAAGGGTCAGGTCTCAATAATATCCTCCCCCCAACACCATTTCCCAACTGAAGCACCAATGTGCAGCTAAAGTACTCCGCCTCTTCAGACTCCACAGCTGAAAGCGGGGCATATCCCTGCTCTTCAAATGTCAAGATGCTCCCTCTCTTCTGCCGCTCACTCAGCCTGGGAAGTGTAAAAAAAATCAGGAAATTCTAATTGCTTATCTGGGATATTGTTCATCTTAAAGATAAAAAAAAAAATCTGCTTCCAACTTGTTCTCCTTTAAGATGGGATCTTACTGTGTAGCCCGTGGCTGGCTTTGACCTCTCCATTCTCCTGTCTCAGACACACACACCGCATCCTCCTTCAAACCCGCACATCTCCGTTTGTCTTTTTTCAAAGTTTTTATTATCTACGTTTGGCAGTGCCAGGACCTGAAGCCAAGGCCTTGCAGTCTAAGGATGTGTCCTCCACCAGCAGCAAACACCCTCAGCCCTGTCTGTATTTTCTCCGCGTGGTGGCCACAGCTGGGAGGTCATGAAAAGCAACGCAATAGGCACTGTCTGTTCCTGCATGGCTGAAGGAGAATGCACTTGGATGAGACAAGCTAGATTCTGTGGTGAGCAGGTGGTTCAGGAGTGTGAATATTTATGCAGTGGCTCAAGACAGTTTTTCTACCTCACCATCCTTCATGCATGGAAGTCATCACCTTTTCCATCGTCCTTTTATGACCTTGTCCCTATGACTAGTAATTTCACCTCACTGTGTCTATTTCTTCTCTGCTTCTTCCTTTCCTGAAATCAGGCCACCACCCCTGTTGCTTGACACACAGTGTTATCTAATCAAAGAAAACTGCCTAAGGTCCTCCTATTATAATTCTTTTGGATGCTTCTATAGCATTTAAAATGATTTCTCCCTTGGGAGAAACAACAACAAAAACAAGTATTCCACCCTGAGTGTAATTTCAATGGTACCCAGTGAATTCACACCACTTAGTCAATCGCCACTTATGCTTGTCCCACTATGTGCCAGGTGCCATAGGAGAGAACATAAAGATTTAAATAGAAGTTGGGCATAAAGATTCATGCCTCCAATTGCAGTATTCAGGACACTGAGACAGGCGGATTGCTGAGAGAGTTCAAGGCCAGTTGGGTTTCAGAGTAAGACTTTGTCTCAAAAAGTCAAAAAGAAAAAGAAAGCATTTAAATAGAGAGTCGAGATTAGGGAATGTAGTTCAGTAGCAGAATGCTTAATTAAAATGCATAAGGCTGGCTTGATACTCAGCAACACACACACACATGCGTACATGCGCACACACATACACATGCACTCTCACACACACATTGTACAAAAAGAATGAAACACATATGATTTCCTTAAGCAGTTTGCTCTCTGGTAAAGAAAGCCATTTGCTGAGACACACAAAGCCCATACTGCAGTATGGAGGGTGGGGCTGGGAAGCGCATCAGCAAAGCTCAGCATCCACGTGAGGGAAAGGATACCTAATGGTCACAGGAGGAAACACACAGGGCTTCACGCACAAAAAGGAGGACACATTTGACTGACATTTCAAAGTCGACTGCATTTTTACAAGGCAAACCGCATTCCAAACTGGGACTGTCACTTGGCCAAGGTGGAAGCCTCAAGAAGGTTCAGGTTCAGTCAAGCATCACGAGCTCCACATGACTGGAGATGAAGGCTGAGATGGCAGTGGAGCAAGGCGAACATGGCGAAGATTGTAGGAGTGCTATGGAATGCTAACTTCTGCTATGGCATGACCATTGCCACCACAAACATGCTGCAATTGCAGCTACCAGCACAAGAGCTACACTTGAGTGCGCACACACACACACACACACACACACACACACACACACACACAGAGAGACACACACACTGAGGTAAGAAGGGGAACTAGCTGGGAAGAAAAGGGTAATCAACAGGAGTGAAAGAGAGATAAGAGGGGCCTGGAGAGATGGTTCAGCAGTTAAAAGCACTGCCCTTTCAGAGGTCCTGAGTTCAAGTCCCAGCAACCTCTGGGTGGCTTCAAACCATGGGTAATGAGATGTGGTGCCCTCTTCTGACCTGCAGGCATATGTGCAGGCAGAACACTGTATACATAAAAGATAAATGATTAAATTAAAAAAGAGAGAGGGATAAGAAAGGGTAATGAGGTGAATATAATCGTGATACATATATGTATGCAATTGTCAAAATTTAACTAAAGGAAAGAAAGCCAGGCTGCCTTGTTTTCTCTGCTTTCAAGCTCCAGGGACACTGCTATCTTCTTTACTCATCCCACCTGAGCACAATACAAAACAAATGTAGTCGGGCAAGCAATTGATACCTAAGGACTAGCTAATTCCCACCATCTTCATCAATTAACAGCATGTCTCCAGCAAGTCCCCAGAGAGCACTGTACCTTGGAATAAGAGCAGGAAGAATGCTAAAATAGGTCAAGGGAAGATGCCCGGGACTTATAACCAGTCTCTATGTAACAAACACATGCACAAGTCTCAAGCCTTGCATACAGTAACACTCATCAGCTAAAACAATATATGAAAAACAGTAAAGCCTAGGGGAGCAACAGTAGCAGGGCCAGGTTCAGAGGTGAGCCCAGCCCAGACTCCATCATTCAGTCTGTAGAACACAGAGTAAGTACACCCCCACCCTGAACTTCAGTTGACCCGTCTGTCAGATGAAGAGTGTGGCAGATGATCATGTAAGGCCCACCTAGCCTTAAAAGAGCAGTGATGCTAAGTGAAGGAATTTCTTTCTTTCTTTCTTTCTTTCTTTCTTTCTTTCTTTCTTTCTTTCTTCTTTCTTTCTTTCCTTCCCTCCCTCCTTCCCTCCCTCCCTTCCTCCTCCTCCTCCTCCTCTTCCTCCTCCTCCTCTTCCTCCTCCTCCTCCTTCTTCTTGTTTTGTTTTTCAAGATAGGGTTTCTCTATGTAGCTCTGGCTGTCCTGGAACTCGCTCTGTAGACCAGGCTGGCTTCAGACTCACAGAGATCCATCTGCCTCTGCCTCCCAAGTGCTGGGATTAAAGGTGAGTGCCACCACCTCCCAGCTAAGTAAATCTTGGGAGTTCTTCAAATGTAAGTGTAAGGCACACAGCTAGGCAGAGAGAGCAGTAGCTGTCATCTCAGCACGTATGATGTATGAAGAAACCAAGAGGGGAGTGGGGCAATGGCCAGTGATGAGAAGAGAAGGGCAGGTGAAGAAAAAAAATGTGGTTCAGAGACCAGCAAGGCAACACATAGGCCCACAGACAGATCTGTGGCTTTCTGGCTCCCTTCCTGTGTTCTCTCTCTGATTCCTGTTTTCTTTAACTGTCTTTCTCTTCCAGTTTGTCATTTTATAGCAGTCTAAACTTCAATTAATACAACTATGGACCACCCTTGTCAGTGGAAAGGAGCATAAAGTATGACTGGACTTTTCTGATTTTTTTTTGAGATTTAGCCTCATTATTCTTAATTATGTGTAGGTGTGCATGTCTGCACGTATGTGCACCACATGCATGCAATGCCTGCAGAGGCCAGAAGAGGGCATCTGTTGCTGGAGCTGGAGTTACAGACTTTTGTGGGCTGACGTGAGGGTGCTGGGAATCTGGAAGAACAGCAAATGCTCTTAACCACTGAGCCAGGCCTCTCTAATTCTTTCCATTTGGGAATGGGTAACCTGTGTTAGGTTTTATTGCTGTGAAGAGACACCATGACAGCTCTTGGAAAGGAAACCATTTCATTGGGGCTGGCTCACAGTTCAGAGGTTTAGTCCATTATCAGTATCATTATGGTTGGGAGCATGGTGGCATGCAGACAGATAGGGTACTGGAGAGGTAGCTGAGAGTTCTACATCTGGATCAGCAGGCAGCAGGAAGAGAGAGAGAGACCTGGCTTGAGCATTTGAAACCTCAAAGCCCGCCCCCAGTGACACTCTTCCTCCAACAAGGCCACACCTCCCAAGAGTGTCACTCCCTATGAGCCTTTGGGAGTCATTTTCATTCAAACCACCACAGACTCAATGACCAAAAAAGTTTCAGAGATGGGTGTAGAGCCACGCAGATATTTGACAACACTCCAAAGACTAAACCTTCAGTTTGAGTTCTCAGAACTCCTCCTGTGCTGAGCCCAGAGTACAAGGAAGCAGTAGAGAGAAATCTCTGGAGCTTTTCCTCCTAACACTGGAATGTTCATAACCTGGCTAACTACTAACAAAGGGGATGTGGCCTGTGCTGTGACTGAGGGTTTACAGTGTGGACCGCTCTGAACACAGGAATATTCAGAACTGACTAGAGTCTTGCCCTTGTCTATGGACTGTAAACTCTTGTAGGTTTACAGCAGAAAGGCAGAGATAGAAGCCAGGTCATCATCAAAGTGACAAAGAAAAGAAAGCAAGCTAAAGTCGCCTAGCAATGAGGGCAGAGCCCGGTCTTGTATCCATGCAGAACACTCTGGAGCTGGCGTCCTTGGCAACCGCCTTGTGTTGAGTGACAAGCACAGCAGTTTGCATAGCAAACACAGAAGGAATGATGGATCTCATGCGAATGCATTTGGGCAGAAGGGGTCCCAGCGTATTTTTAATTTGGAAGGGAAATCAAAAGCAGGCGCCAGTGAAATCTGTGCTGATTTCTAGTTCAACATAATGAGTCTCTAACTAGCAGTCATGATGGAAACACATAATTTAATCAACCCTTTTTCCTTTCATCCTTTACCTACTGGGAGAAAACAAAGGATTTTTTTCCCTGTTATTTTGAGATAGGGTCTCATATACCTAGGCTAGCCTGGAACCTCCATATATAGCTAAGAATAACCTTGAACTTCTTGTCCTGTGTCCAACTCCCAAGTCTATACAGTGCTAAGGATGGAGCCCAGAGTTTTGCGCATGTTAGGCAAGCACGCTGTCAAATGAGCCACGTCCCTAGTCCAACTGGGGAAAAATGGACTTAAAAAGAGTTTCTCTATTTACATTTATACACGGTGTACAGTCTAACAATATTTATTGTTAAAGTTAATGAAAATAAAATAGATGGCATAATTAACTAGAGTATAAAACTAAGTATCGCTCACAAGACCCCATTCAAATATGGCAAATGGGAGCAGTTCTCAAAACCCAATAGTTACGTGTACAGTCTCACAGATGCCATCTTATAGAAGGTGGCAAAAGCATATCCAGGGAAGCATAAAACCACAAACCCACTCAGACCTCACAAACACAGGGCCTGCATGTCGTTTTAGGGAATGTCTTTAAGCCTTACCTTGGCTCTCCATTACGACTTCTCGTTTTCCTAAATCCGCTCCCATTTCGTCTTCTCCCAGGCACCAAGAACATCTTCTCTCCTAATTATGCCCCATATCAAAGAATGTCACTCAACCAAAAATCCAAAGCGCTACCCTCCATTCATCCAGTCCTCTCCACAAAACTTGACTCCCACACTGCCTATGCTCACACCAAACTCGAAGCCATGTTACAGGAAGTCAGAGCCCAGGCTGGATATGTCTGACATCACCATGGCTGGTCACTTGCCATCACCTGTGTTAGGAAGGAGATCAGGTTCCAGAAGTACACCAGGAAATGCCACCACAATGTAGGCTGCCTTGGCTGAGTGCACACACAGCACTACCCACTCTCTAAACCATTGTCTGTTCCAGCTTGGCCAGCCTCAGACACACACAGAAGCCTGGCAATGACAGATGACCACAAACTCCAGGGCCTGGCCTTCAGACCAGACAAGCTCGGCACTAAATGACATCAACATGAAAATCTGTCCTTCCCTGTAATGTAAAGTGGAGGGGGAGCAAGGAAGTAGTCAGGGTGGGAACACCTACCGGGGACGAGGATCCTTGACCAGCTAGCTTCCCTCTACTTTTTCATCTTCCAGCCTGCCTACAAGGGGGGGGGGGGGATGACCACAGTCACCTATTTACTGGAGGAGGAAGCCGGTGATGCAAAGCAGCCTGAGGGAAGAAAATCTGTCCTGGGCTGGAATTTTACCCTAAGGAAGCAAGCTAGAAACTGCTACCAAAATAAAAGTCAAACAGAGCTACTGGGAAGCTAGTGAGGAACAGTATGGGAAGGGGCTCTTATTCAGAATAGAGCACATTGTATCTCCCTGCTGTGCTCAGACACACACCCTTTCACAGTAAGTAGTGTCCTGTGACCCCAGATGTTCTGGGATGTAGTAGCCTTGGAAGGGTTTGTCTTGTTTCCATCTATAGTAAGTCAGTAAAGTCCAAAACTCTCAGAGAAGTAGATGGATGTGAAACCAAATGCTGACATTAAGACAAGTATCAGATGCAACAGGTAAATTCAGTTTTTCCCCCATGAGGAGAATTTGAGTCAATGTTCCACCACCAAAAAGCACCTAGCCTCCTCAGAGGGAAAAGTCAAATTTAAGATATATATAATGAATGCAGTTCAATGGTAGAGTACTTGTCTGATACCTTTGAGGGCCTAGGTCTGATCCTTAGCACTGTTAAAAAGAGAACAGTATATACATATATATAAGTCTAAGCTTGAATACACAAATCTACATAGAGATATATTAAACACACATACTTATTTTTACATTTTTAGGCAGGTATATGAGTATGATCTGTACTAGACAATCTAACCTGGACAGATGGGTATGCTGTTATTTACCCAGTACCAACAATTTCCTATTAACTCTCAGAGAGGCTTTGAATTTGTAGTGCATCCATGTGACGATGCTCTGGGAATCTAGGTGCCCCATTACCTGTGAGGGGCAAGATCAGCAATCAGCAGACAATCAAAAAAAAATTTAACTTTTGAATCTTTACATTCGTGGTGCTTGAGATGCACAAAATTATCTCCCTTCCCTGTCCACTGCTGAAGCAACCAATGGGAAGTTTGATAGCCTTGCAAATATCACAGAAAGGAGAGAAGGAACAAAGGTGGGGGCTATTCTTTATTGATGGCCAGGACACCCCAGTCCATAAAGCACGGCCATCTTCACCTATCTTGAGAAGTGAATGACGGTAAGAACAAACTGGTCCTGCTTTTCCCAGACGATATTTCCATACAAGACAGTCCACTAAGGAACGGCATGTCCTGGAGGATTTCCTTCACAAAATCAGGGCCATCGGGATTACCTAACACAGCTGTCTAGATGCACTTGGCTGTGTGAGGATTTAACTCTGAAACATCCCCTGGGGCCTCCTTTTGATAAAGGTGGCCAGCTGATAGGGCTTTGGGGAAATGATTGAATCATGTCCATTGAAAGATTCATAGTTTTGTTTGTTTGGGTTTTTTTGTTTTTTTTTAGTTTTGTCTTCTTCACTTATTAGTACTTCTGAGACAGAATGCAGACAGGAGTATTAATTACTGAAAATACATTCTTTTCTGTTATTTTTAAAATTATCACTTTTCCATTCACTCTATGCGCACTAAATATCTTTTGAAGATAATATTTTTGGAGTGTAATAATTCCAATTAATGAGCTATACAACTGGTGCCTCTGTTGCTATGAGAATTTTATCATGTCATGGTCAACACAGATATATAATCATACAACCTATAGAAACCAGAATAAGCCTAGGCTCAATTGGCAGGCCCCCGGTCTTCATACTCACGAAATATTGTATTCAGCTGTTGCTTTATTTATTTATTTATTTATTCATTTCCTTACTTATCTTCTTTTTTTATTTTTTATTTTTTTCCATGATATTTATTGAGCTCTATATTCTTCTCTGCTCCCCTCCCTGCCTCTCCCCTCCCTCCTCAACCCTCCCCCAAAGTCCCTATGCTCCCAATTTACTTAGGAGAGAAAGATTCATAGTTTTATGGCGTTATTGGGGAAGGAATGGAAAAGAAGAGCTAGGGCCTACCTGGAGAAAGTAAACTTCTGGGGAACATGTCTGAAGGATACTGGGGATACCAGTCATTTTCTGTCTCTTCTTTGTTTTTTGATTGCCATGAGGCAAACAGTTTTATTTTGCCACATCTTGCATACTCTGGTGTTTGGCATCACCCTGGACCTAAAAGATTGGAACTGGCGAGCCTGGATGGAAATCTATGAAACCATAATCCAAAACAAATGTCTCTTCCTCTGTGCTACTCCTGTTGGAGATTCTGCCACGGTGATTAGCAACTGGCTGTAAGTCTTAAACCTTTAGACCTGTTTGTAATATTTTTCACTAAATGCCTAGTAAATAATCAACGACAATCTACCATTGAACAAAGGAACAATTGACCAATAAACACACTAGACTGCATCCTTGAAGAGCAGAGGCCTGCCAATGCTCAATGGCGAGCACACACAAGCAGCCAGGCAACAGAGCTGGACTCCCCAGTGTCTGGCAGCTCAGATGTTTAATGTGTCTCACAAATGGAAATGAAAAGTGGGGGGAGGGAGATCCTAGTAAAAGTTTTCCACCAGAGCTTCAGCTTTGAAAGAGAAGAGGCATGCTGGAACCATGGGTATGTGAGTGTGTATGCGCGTGCACACACGCGAAAGTGTGTGTATGGGTACGTATAAAATGAACAATATGGGAATGAATTAAATGTGATCCAGCCAGGGCAGGATGGATGATCCAGCAATTAAGGGAACTCAGTTCCTAGGACCCACACTGTGTCTCACAACTATTCCTAACTCCAGTTCCAGGGTATCCAGTGTCCCCTTCTGGCCTCCTCAGGTACCAGGCACACACAAGGCAGACGCACATCCACGCGGTCAAAGCACTCACGCCACCACCTCTTTCCTGGGGTCTGTTTCCTGTCATCTCTTACTTGCACGTAGATAGGTCTGTTTGGGGTTTCAATTCCTTAGGGATTAAGTGGGCCTGCTCATCGTATCTGCCCCACAGGATGTAGGAGCAATGATGTAAGGGACTGTCATGTCATCCGCTTGTCACAAGAAAGCCTGTTGTACCAGACACTGAGGTAAACATGGGGGCAGATACCAAGAATCACCGTTGTCTGTCCCTGACCTTCCTGCTGAGGAGCTTTGAAAGGACAAGGTGGCCCTCAGATGAAAAGGTGATAAGGAATTGCTACTGTCCACACTACTTTCTCCTGTGTCACGCCATTCTCCGTCACTCAGAACAGAGCCCCCAACAGCAGACGTAGTTCCCTCCTTCCTCTCTTTTCCTCCCCTGCACCCAGTTCTGGGTTTCTCACTCCACAGAGGCTCAGCAAATCCATTTGTTGCCATCCCCCAGCTCTACCATTGCACCAAGTAATAAAGGGCAATTTTTATTGGCAACTTTGGCTCTTGGCTCCTCTTGGAAGGCCAAGAGGCTTGCTAACCCCAGCACAACAAGTGCTCTGGCATCCGACAGCTGCAGTGACAGATTCAGCTTAATCCTGTCATCTCCCAAGGTCTTGGACAAAGTCAAAGCAACAAATGTGTCTGCATTCTGAATGCCCACCTCAAATTAAGTTAATCAGATGAAGTCCCGATACTGACGGGAAGAAGCTGGCTTCCCACAATCAGGGGCCAGCTCCTCCCCTTCTCTACATTTTTCTTCGGAGCAGACTTTGAGTCTTAAAACTCTTGAGTCCTGAATTTTAGAAAAGAAACTAACCCTCTTAGGGTAATGTTACCAAATAACTTGCATTTAGGCAAAGAGGCAGAAGCAGGTAGGATAGTCTGTTCCTATAATCCCAGCACCTGGGAGTTAAAGCAAAGAGATGGTGCATTTGAGGTCAGCTTGGGCAGCAGAGCAAGTCTCTGTTTCAGATATCTAAAAAAACAAACAAATGAGTAACTAGGAACTAGCACTGTTTGGTTAATTTGCTCCATCTCTATCCCCTGGGGTGTCAAATCTACTGGAGGATGAAAGAGCTAGCTTTTCAAGTGTCTGATGTCAAGAACACTAGCTGGCCATAGTATGTGTTTAATAAACACTGGCTGGACTAACTGTTGGGGGCGATGGTGGAAGAAAGCATCTATTCCAAAACCCTGCTCCTCCTCAAGAGGAGTAACTGATGCCCTGACCTGGAAGTAGAAGACGAATGAGAAAAAGTGTTGTTACCAAGGCAACCACAGCTCCAAAAATAAATACCCTTCAAAGCTCCCACCAGCTTGTGTGTATGTGTAAGAGGTGTGTACTAACAGACATTTGCAGATTACACCCAGGGCCTCAGGTCAAACAGCAGACAAAATATTGGCCCTCTTATTATCCTGCTTGCCAGAATCCCATCTTAGGCAACACCATCACTTACCTCCTGATGACACCAAACCCAGTTTCTCTAAATAAAGCCCACCTTTAAAAGAATTGCAGCCCCTGGTCTCCAGAGGACACAGACCAAACAAAGGAAACTAACAGCCAAGCAAATCAATATAATAGTTGACATTCACATAAGGGGCATATGGGGATAATTATTCTGATTTAAGAGGATGTGTTGTCTAAAGGATGGTTTATATTCGAAGTCCATGAAAACTGAATTTCCTGTTTGCTTTCATCATGTCATTATCCGTCCATTCCTGAAATACATAGTCACCAAGCTCCTGCTCTGTGCCATGCAAAAGGCTTCTTTGGTGAGTAATGTAAACTGTGTCTACAGCTCAGACTCTGGAAAGGGACATAGTAAGAATGTGTAACCCACTCCACAGAAGCTGCTTCAGCAGCTCTACAGGGAAAACCCGAGTGAGGAAACCCTGGAGAAAGGTCTAACTATGCCAAAGGAGAAGGCCTTTGCAGGTCGAAGGGCACAGCGTCACAAAAGAGCAATCCCATCAGAAGGAACAATGTCTACAAAGACTTGGAAGCAAACAATTACCATATTGAAGGAACTGAACACCCTGGGTGGAGACAGAGGTCAGGGAACAGCAACACAGGACACAGAAAGGGAAACAGAGCAGTCAGCCCAGTCCGCTGCAGAGAGCAGGATAAAGGGGAGGGGTTGTGACGGAGATCAGGCGTGGAAGTGGATACACACATGAAGCTGGCATGTGTGGAGGTGAGAATTCAGATCTGAGGAGCCATCTCTGCCGAGGTAGGGAACCCCATGCCCTTTTGGGTAAGATTAGCACCATCACAACAGGGCACTTTCAGCCCCCACCTTGCTCTTCTACTGTGTGAAGACAAAGTATTCCTTCTCTCCAGAGGACACAGCTCAGAAAGCTGGATCCTGAACTTCTCAGCCTCCAGAACTCTGGACACACAAATCTCTATCTTTACGAATTACCCATCCTCAGAGAGTCTGTTATAGCCCTAGAAAATGAATTCAGACTGTCACTATAGAAAGAAGCCGTTAAAGCCAAGAGTGGATCAACTATACCAAAGTTAGTACGCATGCCTGAGAAGGAGAAGTGTGAGCCAGAAGAGGGGAAAAGGAGAAGTGGAAATGAGAAGCCAGAACCTGACGTGGGCCATCATCAGGTGGCGGTGGCAGATGGGCAGCTCAGTCGAAAAATGAGATTGACGTGTAGTTTTTCAGATCTCACCGACAGATCAAAAGCCGGCAGCTCATAAATAGTCAAAGCAACAGCAAACGACTGTTTCAGCCTACATTAACCAGAGTGGTAAATTCTGAGGCCCACAGATGCCACAAATGCCTCTGCTTCAATTTTGTCTTTGAAAAAAAAATGAAAAAGATACATATACTCTCTCTTTTGATCTCTTTTTTAAGAGTTATCATTTAGTGTGTGCGTGCGTGCGTGCGTGTGTGTGTGTGTGTGTGTGCGCGCGCGCATGTGTGCATGCATGGGCCTTAGCAAACACATGGAGGTCAAAGTCAGTTCTCTTCTCCCATTACGTGGAGTCTGGGGATAGAACTCAGGTCATCAGGCTGAAGGGCAGTGGGGGTGGTGATGGCTTCCTGCTAAGTCATCTCAACAGACCCCCTTTCACAGTCTCACTGAGACTTGAGGACATGAAACAACCTGCCCAGGACCACAGGCAGAACCAATCAACAGAGCCTGTCTCCTCTCCATGCCGCCCCTGCTGGCCTCTAAGACTGCTGGGGACTCAGCACAAGCAAAATTATCTTCCTGCTCTGACAGACGAAGGAGGCTGCCTGAACGTCATGGGCTGCATGGCTGACTATAGGATTCCATCCTGGCAACAGCTGTGGTGATTTGAAAGAGAAATGTCTCCCACAGTCTCAGGTATTTGCACACTTGGTCACCAACTGGTGGTCCTGTTTGGGGAGCTTATGGAATTTTGGGGGACTAGAGCCCACTCGGTGGATGGAGGGAGAAGCTAGGAGTTAATAACCTCATTCTACTTCCTGTTACTCTCTCCTTTCTGTGTGGGAATGTGACCAGCCAGGCCTGCTCCTGCTTCCCTGCCTGTTGCTGTGCCTTCCCTGTCATGATGGACTCTACCCTTCTGGAAGCCTATAGTAAGATAAACCCTTTCTTCCTTAAACTGCTTTGGGTCATGGTGTTTTATTATAGCAACAGAAAAGTGATTAATACAGATGGGACCCCAAGAAATAGAGGACAGCACACTTGGGTGGCAAGCGATCTGAGTTCAAGCCATCTTGGTCACTGAGCAGCTGTGTGGCTTTGACCTTGTTTCTTCACAGTTGAAATGAACACCTCATCAACTGACCTGCCATAGGGCCTAAGTTTTCATATTCTCTCTCTCTCTCTCTCTCTCTCTCTCTCTCTCTCTCTCTCTCTCTCTCTCTCTTGAGACAGTCTCATGTAGCCCAGGCTGGCTTCCAACTCCAAGGATGAAGGCCCTCCTGCCTCTACCTCTTAAACACTGACATAAAAGGGGTGTATCCCAATACCTGGTGAGCCAACCCCAGCCTGAATGTATGCTAGGCAAGCACTCCATCAACTGAGCTACATCTCCAGCCCCAAACCTGCAGAGGAAGGAAACAGACACTCACAGGGGGCAGGTGAATGTGAGTGAAGTGGGAAAACATCAGGGCGCTGTAACCCTTCTCTCCTCTCCTCCCCTCTCCTTTCCCCTCCCCTCCCCTCCCCTCCTCTCATCTCCTCTCTTCTCCCTTTCCCCTC
>PVIU01018198.1:0-17901 GCA_004026605.1 Ondatra zibethicus
AGCTGATAAATACCTTCAGTGAAGTAGCAGGATACAAAATCAACTCAAAAAAATCAGTAGCCCTCCTATACACAAAGGATAAAGAAACTGAGAGGGAAATCAGAGAAACATCACCTTTCACAATAGCCACAAATAGCATAAAGTATCTTGGGGTAACACTAACCAAGGAAGTGAAAGATCTATTTGACAGGAACTTTAACACCTTAATATTCTTAATTTATTTAAAATTGCCAAATTCCTATTAGGAAATAAGGTCCCATCATAGGTACTTAATAGGGATTAAGACTTGAATATATCTTTTTTTGAGAACCCATGGTATTTACTAAATATTATTGTTAATTTGTTCTTAAATTAGCACATTTCCCCTGACTTGTGAAAAAGTTATTTCAAGCATGCAAAAAAAAATGAGTAGCATAATGAACACTTGCATCCACCCTTGTCTTTAACAGATATTCCTACTCTGCACTACTTATTTCAAGGTTTTTCTTTTCTTTTCAAGACATAAAATGTCACAGGAATGTGTTGTGGAGAATTTCAGATTCCACTCTCCGTCCCAGAGGCAGCAGCCACAGAAAGTCCGTGCATTGTTTCCTTTCCTGTTTTTATCCCGTAGCAGCCTTGCTGTGTCTTGCTGCACTAATCACGTGCAACCTCAGGATCACATCTTAGTCTGACAAAAATACTATCTTTGAAACTGGCTTTTGCCTTTCAACGTCAGCTTACTGAGATTTACCCATGTTAATACTGATTTCTCTACTTATTTCACCAACAGCCGACCATCTTTTTTTTTCCCTGCAGAAGCCCCAGTAATAGATGTGTTTGGCTGTGTGGGCCATTCAGTATTTCACGCAGCTCTCTAACTCTGCCATTATCTTTCCCACAGCTAATTAATTCTGCCATTATCAAGTGAGATTAATCAAGCAATCTGTTCATGAATGACCATGACCATTTCAATCAAACTTTATTTACAAATACAGAAATGTAATTTCAAGTGTAATTTCTGCCAGCTATGAATTGTGACTGTTGTTTTGGCATTTTTGCAGCTGTTTAAAAAGCAGGTGGTAGGCTGGATTCAGCCTGATGTTTGCCAACCCCTGGGCTGAATGATTGCCACACTGCCAGTGGAATTCCTGAAGTCATTATATCACCTTCCAGGATCCCCTCCCACTGGCTCTGTGGCTGAGACAGTACACACACACACACACACACACACACACACACACTGCAACACTGCCTTACCAGCTTCAATGCTCTTGCAGGCCTATGAGCAAGTGTGTCTCTGGATAGCTAGAGGCAGGATTTCCTAGTTATCGTTCTGCTGTTGTGATATAATACATAACAATAAGCAGCTTGAGGAAGAAAGACCGTATTTGACTTCTAAGTCCAGATCACAAGTCATCACTGAGGGAAATCAGGACAGAAACTCAAGCAGGAACCTGAAGCAGCAACCCCAGAAGAATGCCACTTGCTGTCTCTCTGTCCCATGACCAAACGGCAAGCTGTGGAGGAAGGGGTTTAACTCGTTTACATTTCTACAGCATTGTTCATCATCACCTCCCTCTCTCCCCCTCGACTTCATGTCCTTTTTTTTTTTAATAACTCAATGAGTTTAACTCATGCTGTCCATATACTACAGCTGTGGCATCATCCTCTGGAGCATGGCCAGTCTACCAGGAGCCACACCCTTAAAGAAAATGGACTGTCCCCCTGAAGCCAGCAACTTGTCCATGGTACCTCAGTTAGGGCTGGGGTCTCATGAGCTCCTCCACTGCTTATGCTAGAGTGGTGGCTGGCTTGATCTTGCGCAGGCGCACACAGTTGTTGTGTGCCATGAGTGATGCTTTCACATCCAAAAGGCACTGCTTTGCCCTGGTCTTCCCCTGCCTCTAACACTTACAACCTTCCGCTCTGGTCCCTGTGCCTTAGAGAGGGGATGTGATAATAGATGGACTGTTTTGTAGCTAAGCACTCCACTGACACTTATTCTCTGCACTTAGACCAGTTTCCGAGTTTCTTTCTTAACCACCATCCAGTGCACAAGGAAAGTCTTCTGATAAAGCAAGTATCTTAATCATTGTACAATACCATACAAAGACAACCCATCCAGAAGCAAACACAGGGACCTCTCAACCTAGCGTCTTTCTCTCAGACGGGGCCTCGTGTATCCTTCCTGAACTACTGAAGATGACCTTGACTTTCTGATCCTTCTGCCTCCACCTCCCAAATGCTAGGATTGCAGGTGTGCATCACCACACCTGACTTACATGTTTTGGAGAAGGAGCCCAAAGCTTCACATACACAGGGCAAGTATTCTGCCAACTGAACAACATCCCCAGTCCAATTTAGGATGACTCCAGTTCATGATACTGCAGAACTGATATTCATTGGTAGAATTCGTGCTTCAAATGCTGGGCCTTCCTCTTTTCCCAGGGTAGCAGTCTTCAGTCTATTGTCTCAGGATGCTGGGCAATGGTAGCAAGTCCTGCGGCTATGCAGTCAGGAAGGAAAACATGCATCAATCCACATTGTCCTGTGACTGACTCATCAAGGGAAGTTGAGCACTTAGGTGCACTCAGTGTATCTTTAAGGGAATATTTTTCAGGTTACTGAGAGTTCTTCAGGATGTGCCCTATGTCAAGTGAAATAACACCTATGCTGGGGGAATATACCTAGCAAATTCTGAAGAAAGAGAAAATAAGTTGTTAAAAAGAGCCTAAGCCAGCAAGGACACACCCTATGCTGTAAACCAGGACATGGTCACACCAGCTATGGGCACATATTTAGTGGGGCACAAATTGTATCTCCCTTCATAAAGTCTGGAACTCTTTCAATTAAAGTGCCACCCACCTCTTTAATTATAGCACTGTGCTCTGGCATAGTGAAGTTTATTGACCGCTCGTTTTTGTTTTGTTCGGGTTGGCAGTAAACTCGGCCCATATGGCTTAAACCAAAAGGGAGTCCTGTTTGATATGCAGAACTTAGATTTTAAAGTGTAAGTGTGTGTGTGTGTGTGTGTGTGTGTGTGTGTGTGTGTGTGTGAGAGAGAGAGAGAGAGAGAGAGAGAGAGAGAGAGAGAGAGAGAGAGAGAGAGAGAGAGGAACCTGGTAGGAGATTTTGAGAAAGTCTTAAGGGAAATGTGTGACATGGAGGAAGAAAGAGAACCAGCCGAAGGGTTGGAAGGGGCATTGGAGAGGGTAGGAGGTTACTAAAAACAAAGAACAATGACACCTGTCTTTGAAAATGCTGCAATGAGACAACTCACTACTCTGTATAACTTGATTTTTTGAGTTAAAAGGGGACTCCTGAAACAAAAGTTTCTATGGGTTTAAAGTGGACAAGTAGAAGCATTTTGAGGCTCAGCTAGAACTTGAACTGTGCTGGCTTTCAAGCCTTCTCATGATTCCTTCTGGCAACTCCAGAACCCAGTTTCTCTCATATTGAATTGGCTCCCATGGAATCATTGAGCCCATCACTATATCTAAGAGTGCTCAAGATTCTGATTGGCTAAACCAGAGTCACGCGCCTGGAGACAGACAAGGAGTAGACTTCCCCGACACACTTAGCTGTCTGTGTGAGGCAAGAGTGCTTCTCCAGTGGAAGGGTGAGAGCTTCCTCAGATGGAAAAGAGAACAGTGACCCGGCTGGGTGAAAGATCAGAGCACAACCAGTGTCCTGCTTCTGTGGCTTCCTCTTAAAAGTGAATCCCTGGAGGAGCAAAAACTAGTCATTACTAGGCAGGGGCCGATCTGGATGAGGCTCTGGATCCATCCTGAGATGAAGACACTTAGGATGATGGACACTTAGAAGATGGGAGACCTGAAGGAGATTAGACTGCTAAGGCTCTTGGTCCCCAGCTTAGAGTAATCTCAGAATGGGGTGGCCCGAGGGTATGGTGAATGGGACTTTTTCTATTGGAGAAACCATGCTTGTCCTTCCAGATCCAGTTTGCAAGGTTCCTCTTGGACCACTACTTTCCACTGTACTATGGAAAAAACTTGGAAACTGTCTCACTTGTCCTGATAAGGATATTTGGGGGAAGGGACGAAGGACCAGTGGCTTTTCTTGGAGGACCCATTAGAGGACTGGGGAGCTACAATCCAGGTCTCCTTACCTGGAGCAGAATCCCCAGCGCATAATGGCAAGACACTAAAATGGGTGAGTAGCAGATTGAAGGTAGACTGGCTTCCAAGTAACTTTCACAGGTTTTATCTCCTGAAATTCTACCAGCTTCTCACGTAAAGAACCAAAAATAAAATAACATTCCCTCATGCTCTGGCAAAGAGAGAGGACAAGGAGCCATTCTGAAATATGCCCAGTGCGTTCTCCACGACAAAGGGCCGCTCTCCAGTGAAAAGACTTCACCAGAGCTTGCTTCCCAGAGCAGAGGGCAAATACTCAACCGCAGTCCCTCCAGGCTCTCTCACCTAATGGGCTGTGAAGAAAGGCAAGAAACACTTGGGAAGGCCATAGCTCAGGAGACAGGGCCACCAAAGCAGCAAGGTTTAATCACAAGCTTACAGACTGCTTCCCCTCCCCAACCTAACAGAGTTCCCAAGAAATAATAGATGGGTTACATCCGAAAAAGCTGCAAGCCTCAGGCCTTATTTAGAGAGAAAACTGTAAGAAAACTCAATGCTGAAAGACAAAAGCAAAGACATTAGAGGAAATTGAGGCCACTAATGCTGTAGAGAGTGGATGAAGTCCTGAGTTTATGTGTTATTGTCGACATGAACTCAGCCATGTGAAGGCTACCAACGACCCAGACTCTTGGCAAAGGCACGACCTTCCTCTGTTCCGGGTACTGATGTTGGCAATTGATTGACCTAAAGACAGTACCTACAAAGGTACCAAGAGCAGCTTCCTCCTCCCAAGTGACTGCGTGACCACACCTCCACAACTGTTCTCTCACAGAGAACCCTGCTGAGACTGGCTAAGAAGCCTCTTGAACAGCCCGCTGGAGCATCTTCATCCTAAGCACAGTCCATCCGATGCCAGCTTTACTTTGCTTTCTGCCTGCCATTCCCAGTCAGGTTTTCAGGGCCCAGCCATGCGGGCCACATGGAAACAGCCATGGCTACAGCAAATGTTCAGTGCAGATCAACAGCGAACCACAGTCGGATAAAACCTCTTAGGTAAGGCCTAGACACAAAGCTCCTCTTGCCAAATACATTGCGCTCAGTTTTCAATTTAAAAAAAAAAATCACAAGACATCTAAAATAAGTACTGTTACTATGTTAGCATTTCTAATGGGGAAAATAGACAACATGTAAAAACAGATGGATAATGGAAAAAGAATAATGAAGCCTGAAAAAGAAACCAGAAGAGAAGTTAAAAATCAAATAAAAAAAATTTAAAAAGATCCTGGGCTGGGCTCAATATCATAAAAGACATGGATCAAAAGTCAGTGAACTTGGGGAAATATCAATTGAAATTTCCAAGAATTAAATTTAAAAAAATGTAAAAGGAATGGAATATTCCAGAACTATAGACTAATTTCAAAAATAATAATATAACACCCAGAAAGAAGAAAGAAAATAGGCAGAAAAATTCTTGAAATGATAATGACCAAGAAAGTTCCAAAATTCATGGTAGAAACCAAAGTATAGCTCTCAGAAGTCCCTGGGATACCAAAGAGGACAGTACCAGATCCTAGCCCAGAAAACCAGACAATGAAGGTAAAGAATGGCAGTCACAGAAGGTCTCAACGGAAGCCATGAAAGTGGCAGGAGAGTGGAGAAAAGGACCCAAGTGTGGAAAGGAAAGTCCTGCCTGCCTAGAACTGTATAGCTAACCAAACCATCCTCCCGGGCAAGGGAAAATAAAGACTTCCTCGGACTAAAGCTGAGGGAACTCGTAGCCTGTCGATTTCCCTCTAAAAAATGATTAAAAAGAGGACTAAAGAGATGGGGAGAGAACGTAGGTCAGAAATTCAGATTTCTGTGATAAAGGGTAAAGGTGAGGCAGAGTCTCTCACTGTTCCCATTAGTATTCATCCTATAGGTGACAGTAGCTTCAGGATACTCTGGGGTTATAGCACATGGACCAATAGGGTATAAGAGCGATGCTTACTGCATATGAAATGGATGAAAACAACTCCATAAGAGATGTGGGCACTGGGAATACCCCGCTGTAAGACTCTGTGAAGTATGGGTGTTATTTGAGTACAGTTAGATTGTCTGCAAAGGTATGCAGCAAGCTCCAGGGTATGGTTTTCAAAGTGTGTTTTTCTTTCTGTGTTGTTTTTGTTGTTATAGGTTCTCGTTCATCATGGAGCCAAGAATAGCCTCAAAATTGCCATCTTCCTGCCTCGGTCTCCCAAGTGCTAGGATTACAGTCATACATCACCATGAACATGAAGTATTAAGCCATTATATAAAGAGCAAGGAGAAGATGGAGCTGTGTGCAACACTTAACCAAAACCAGAGAACAAGAAGAAGCATGGTGGGCTAATCAAAAAAACAAAAGCATCACAGAACTGTGGTCACGGCCTTTGAGTCCAGCACTCCTGGAGGCAAGCCATCTCTGTGAGTACAGACCAGCCTGGAATACACAGTGAGTTGCAGAACAGCCAGGACTACATAGCAAGACTCTGTCTCTTAAAACAAGAAAGAAAAGAAAATTATAAACAAGGTAGTTACTTGAAATATGAATGATGTAAATACACCAAATGACATGCTTCCAAATCAAGCCCTTTCTGGGTAAGCATTGCAGAATACTAGTGTATTGTATATTCAAACAGCTGAGAGAATTTCAATGTTTCCATGACAAATGATAAACTCTGGAGGTGACAGATAGGTTAATTACTGATTTATCAAGCCACACTGTTTATGTGTTGAAATACTAATTGTATCCCACAAATATACACAATGATTATTTTTCAACTAAAAATAAATTTACAGCAGAAGTCAGTCAAAATTCTTCAAAAAGCAAATGAACTGATGGATACTAAAGGCAAAGAAGCTATAAGAAAAGAACATCACAGATCAGTGCCCCTGATGAACTGAGATGCAAAAATCCCCAACAGCACTAACAAACCTAATGCAACATCACATTAGAATAACTAAAGGCCATGAGCAAATGGTGTTTATTCCCTAACACACAAGAGTGGTTCAATATGCAAATCCATAACCGTGGTAGACCAGGTGAGCAGAATAAAGGATGAAACCCATGTGATTGCCTGAATCCCTGTAGAACAACCATTTGGCAAAATTCGGCATCTTTTAGTCATTAAGTTTCTCAGCACATTGAGAATAGAAGACATAAGCTTTAATGTAATAAAGGCAATATATGGTGAGCCCACCAGAAATATCACACTCACTGATAAAAGCCAAAACATTTCTCTGAGATTAGGGACAACATCTTACCACCTCTATTCAACATAATGCTGGATGTCTTAGCCAGAACAATTAGGCAAGAAAAGAGATGAAAGACATCCAGATTAAAAGGGAAGAAAGAAAACTTTCCATCACAGAGAAGTAACCTTTTATACCAAGGACCCTAAAGACCCCACAAAAACCATAATAGATGAATTCAGTAAAATTGCAGGATATGAAGCTGATGTAAAAAACAACAATAAAAAAAACAAGTTGTGTTTCTCCTCTTTACCAAACTATTTGAAAAAGAAATAAGGAAACAAATACTCTTTATAAAAACATTGAAAAAGTTAAATAGCCAGGCATGGTGATGCAGAGGCAATTGGACCACAGAGTCCGAGGCCAGCCCTGGCCACAGAGCGAGTTCTGGGGCAAGCCAGAATTACCTACACAGAGAAATTCTGTCTCAAAAACAAAGAAGCAAACAAAAGAAGAAGAAAGGGGGAAGGAAATAATAAAATACTTAGAAATAAATTAACCTAAGAGGTAAAGTATGTATACTCTAAAATCTGTGAGACATTGATGAACTAAATTAATGAAGATGATAAATGGAGTGATATACCATGTTCCTGGGTAGGAAGAACTAATACTAGAATTTCCAAGCTGTCCAGAGCATACTACAGTTTCAAGGTATCAAAAATCCATCGATGACTCACAAATGTGTGCAATGATCGTACATTAATAAGATGTTTCATAAACAGAAATGTGTATAATTTGATAAGTCAATAAAATATGCACTATTCGTCTTTAGAAAAAGAAGTAAACCTGTCATGCTGACATCTATGCACCTAAAGTGAGCTACCTGGTGAGATAAACCAAACACAGAACGATGAATAGTGGACAATCTTACTTAGATGTGGAGTTGTTGTGGGGGTATCCCCCGGGGAAGACTGCTCAGGCATGGATTTAAGCCAATCAAAAGTCTTTATTAGCCAGCCAACGACTACACTAGATGTTCAGGATTCAGCTCTAACCCTGAGCCTTTCTCATGGTGAGCTTTTAAGTACAAAAAACACATCCTGGATTGAGAAACTTCAGGTAATAAGAACAGTTAGCCAAAATGGAACTACAGGGACGAAAAAATCAAGGTTAGTTCATTTAGAGACTTTCCCAGAACTATGGACTTGGGTGAACCAGGAATTTGGGATTTTCTGTTTTGGTTTGTTTTGGCAGGTGGTACTGTCTATGTGCTGAGTTTTATGGCCTGAATGATACTTCCATCATGGAGTCAGTTGTACTAAGGTCTGGGAGTCTGTTACAGAGTTAAAATATGTTGGACTCATAGGACAGAGAATAGAATGTGGTTTCTGGCAGGGGAGGCTTGGCTGGTGGGAGAAATGGGTAGCGAGGGTGCACAGTTTCTGTTATGAGACAGATGCATACAGAGGCCTAGGTCTTATGTACAGGAAGGTAAAACTGGAAGTTTGCTAAGAGAAGAGATTTTGAGTTTTTACCACACATACATACACACAAATATACATGTACACATACATGCATACACACACAAATATACATACAGACACATGCGCGTACACACATACACACAGAGGGATTGGGGTGTAAGGTGATGGATATGCTGGGCAGCTTGAATGTAGCAATTATTCACAGTGTGTGTGCATATCAGAATATTACATGGTATACTTTAAATATGTACAATTTTTATTTGTCAACTATACCTGCAGAAAGTTAGGAAAACTAACATGTTTAAGGTAGATAAGCTGGGAAAACTGTATAAATTTCAGGCAATGTCCAATTCAAAACAAGGACAGCTATCAGGGATAAAGAGAGGCATTGTGTAATGAGAAAGGAGTCAATTTTTCCAAAAAAGATAGAGTAATCTTTAATGTGTATGTAGCTATCCACAGAGTTACTACATTTCCTGAGGTAAAAACTGCAGAGAGAGAAAGAGTAAAACTTAGTGTAGAAACAAATTGAAGGCAAAGAAATTATAGAGAAAATGAACCAAACCTGATTCAATTCGAAATCTGGAACTAGATATGATTCTCTAAAAAATATCAATAAAGTGATAAGCCTCTAATTCTAAGATAACAAAGGGTGGGGGTGGAGAAAAGACACAAGTTACTTCTATCAGAAATAAAAAGAGGTCCTCTTTTCTGATTCTGTGAGCATTAAAAGATCCACAGAGGAGTAAGAATAAGCACACTTTGATAATTTAGATGAGATGGACCAATTTCTTGAAAAGCAAGGATTACCAAAACTGAAGCTTTACTAGCTATTAAAGAAATTGGATCAAAACCTAGTAGCTCGGCGTGGTGACACACACCTGTAATCCCATCACTGGAGAGGTGGAGGCAAAAGGACCATGAGTACCAGATCAGTCTTCGCTATAGAGCAAGGTCCTGTCCCCAGAAGAAAGCAGCAGGACCAGGTGATTACATAGGTGAATTCTACCAACAGCTTGAGGGACAAATGAGAATGGCTCTCTATAGTTCCTTCCAGAAAACAAAAGCAGATGGACCACTTCCAATCCTCTCAATAAGTGTAATACTAAAACCAGACAGAGGCATCCAAAGAAGAAAGACCCCAGACCAAGACCTCTCATAAGCACAGATGTAAAGTCCTTAGTAGAAATGTCAGCGAGTCCAAAACAACAATGTGCTAAAGGAATTGTACACTATGACTCAGGCAGCGGGTTTATTCCGGTGTGAGGGGGTGGCTCAGAATCTAAAGTCGTTCAAGGCAACTCACAGCATCAGCAGGTTAGAAGAAATGAGAAAAGTGGTATGACCATACCAGTCGACAAAGAAAACATTTCACAGAACCTGTCAACCATTCATGATTAAAATAAAGGCTTAGAAAACTATGAATAAAAGAGAACTTTTCCAATCTGATGAAGAACATCTACAGAAACCCAACACTAACACTGCACAGAGAAGTAAGAAACCGATGCTCCCCTGCCCCGAGATGGAAAAAGGCACCTCAGCAGTCCTGTCCACCGTAGTCTTGGCTAGGACAGTAAGAAGAAGGGAAAAGACAGAGTGGGTAGAGTGGGAAAAACTAAAACAGGCTTTGTTTGTAGGTGATGGGATTTCCTATGTAGAAAATTCCAGAGAACTAACACAATAAATCCTGGAACTCACAAGTGATTACAGCAGGACTGCTAGTTACAAAGTTAATATTTATACACAAATTTCCTTCATTTCAGCAACACATGAAAATAAAAATGCCATTTATAACAAAACTAAATTGGCAAATACTTAGATATAAATCTAACAAAATATGTGCATTATCTATATACAGGGAAACTAAGACACTGTGCTGAAAATTGCATCTATATGCAAAATGAAGAAGAAGAATCAGCTTTCACACGGACTTTTCCATCTTTTCAGGCTCAAATGGACCTGACTGACAAGTGCAGAACTATGAGATTTCTAAAAGGAAACGTGACCATGTGCTTGGCAATGGGCTTTGAGGTATAATACCCAAAGCACGCCCTACAAAAGAAAACCAAGTTGGACTTCATAAAAAGTTAAGGCTTCTGGGACACACCAAAAGAGTGGTGTGTTGCAAAATGAAAAGCTGAGCCACAGATTGTGGAAAAAAAATTCTTAAAACACTCATCTAGTAAAGCAATTGTATCCCAAGTAGACAAAGGCCATTAAGAACTTCACATAAAACACAAAGAAAGCAGTTTTTAAATGGATCCAGACATCACACTAACGAAAATAAAAACAATGGTAAAAGAAGATGCTAAAAGATACTCAACATCATTGAAGTTTGTAAGTTGCTGACCTAAAAAAAACCCAAAACCCAAAAGCACTCGATGTTGGTGAAGCTGCAGAGCAACATGTTCATACATGGCTGGTTTCTTGTGATGACATGAATTCCCATTATGATCCATCATGTGTGCTTTGGAGCATTTTACAACTAATCTGACTTTCTTCATTGTACATGTGTGTGGTGCTGTGTATATGTTCTAGTGTATGCCTGTGGAAGCGAGAGGTCAGCCTTAGGCGGTCCTCTTCAAGAGCACTGTCCGTAGATTTTGGTTTTTGTTTTTTAAAGGCAGAGTCTCTCACTGGCCTGGAGCTCACAAAGTGGGTTAGGCTGGCTGACCAGTGAGCCCCAGGGACTTTCCTATCTCTTCCTCTCCAGTGCTGAGAGTGTATAACACCAGGCCTGGTTTTTTTCTTTTTTGCTAATGTAGGCTCTGAGCTTTGGACTCAGGTCCTTGGGCTTGCAAGACAAGTACTTTACCTACTGAGTCATCTCCCCAGCCTCTAATCTGAAAACCTATGTCCACACAAAACCTCCATGTAAGTGCATCTGGTATCACCTCAATTGCCCCAACTGTAAGCATTCAGCATAGCCTTCAATAGCTGAGGATAAAATGTTGGTATCTCTAGTGTATGCCAATGAAAATAAATGAGCTGTGACACATGAGAAGACACAGGAGAACCAATACAGACTGCCTAGTAAGAGAAGCCAATCTGAGAAGGCTACATGCCACATAAGTTCTATCATATAACATTCTAGACATGACATAAATATAGAGCTCAGAAGAGAAGAGGAAGGGAGGAATGAATATGTGAAGTGTATTTTAGGACAACTAAATTTTTATGTATGGCATGGTAATGGTGGATGAGTGGAATCATACAGTTTTGAACTCACAGGAGGTTTCAGCAATGAATAGTAAACTTTAAAATATGCAACTTTTCAAAATTAGGAGGTAGGAGAATCCTAAGACTTAACACAAACCGTGACTAGAGACTCTAGAGTTTGCTATGACCATCAGGCCTAACCTTGGTAAAGGGGTGGGAAGAAAAGACACAGAACTAAGTAACTGGAAATGAGGTAGAATAATGCGACATAGGCACCCTGGCTGATAAAGTCATTCCCTTCATGGGCACTGGTTCTGAACAGCTCTGCAACCACCACACATGCCGTAATTGAACCATTAGGCAAACAGGTGCTGTATGGTCCAAGACGTTTTTCTTATTGTTAGAGTAGAAATTTACAGACAAGAGTGGAGGCTGGGCCAGCGGCAGTGGTGCACACTAATACTAGCACTTCGAAGGCAGAGGCCAGTGGATCTGAGTTAGAGGCCAGCCTGGTCTACAGAGTGAGTTCCAGGACATCTAGGGTTTATCAAAACCTTGTCTTGAAAGAAAAAAAAGAAGAGCGGAGACTAGAACAGTTCCCACGATACTGGATTCAAGTTGGAGATGTCACTGTGAGCTCATTTTCAGCGTAATGTGGGCAGAAATGGTTATGTGTGTATAGATATATTTACTGACATACAATATACATATATAGGTCATAAACCACACACCACACTTTCTTATTCTGTCAGCTAAGAGGTTCCACAGTCAATGACACTTGATTTCTGTGTTATTCAGCTTTTTATTACCACAACAAAATACCGGAGACAAACTATTCGATGAATAGACGAGGTTTGTTCAACTCAAAGTTTTGGAGATTTGCTGGGTCTGATGAAGGCTCTGGCAGAGCATCTGGTGGATTGTGGAAGACAATGATGAGTAACAGACACACCCCAAGCCTGAAAGAAAAGAGAGGTGTTTGGGTCCTCCACAGTCTTTTCTGAGGGCATGTCTCCGATGACCTAAAGACTTTGTTTCCCCCAATGGGTCACTACAGCCATTTCCAATTCAATGAAAAGACCCAGTTCTCAGTAGAGAAATGACTGATTCTAAGACTGGCTTGGAAAATTTTGGGGATGAGCCTGTAGTATCTGTATGTGTCCAAAGTGAAATATCTCTAAAAATACACACCCATTGAAGGTGATAAGTCAAGTGAACAGAGCTGCCAATTGAAAAAGCCTCTGGGACCAAGCTAGAAGCATTGTAGCACAATGTATAAAACCGTATCCACAAGTCGATACTGACACAGATAGTTGACTAAAGAACTGGGGGTGGGGGAGACACAACTCTCCTTTGAAAAAGATGTTTCGGTAACTGATGAGCTCAGCACTCACGGAGGGAAGACTGCCTCTCACCCCTTACGGAATGCACACTGTGACACCCTGACAGACAAAATGACGTGGATAGCAGGAAAGTGGAGAAGACCTGCCATGGAAAACCAAAGCAGCTAATCACCTCTATTTTTAAAGCCCTCGGCTTCTCTCTGCTCACTCAGAAGGATGCTCTGGGACACAGTTCAGGATGAATGTTCCACCTCTCACCCCTTCTCTCCTCCACTTTTATGCCATCACCAATACTGTCCTCCCGCTGGTGCTGTCAGGAGAAACTGAGCTCGTAATTCTTCCCAGGGAGGCATTAGAAAGGGAGAGATTAAGTTCAATCAAAGTGTCAGGCTTGAATTGTTTGTGTGTTTGGGTGTGGGTGAGCAGCCCCCTTTCTGGACCTCATACCCTCTGCTCCCTCTCCTTCTGCCTGAATGGCGTTGCCCCTTGAAGTTCAACCTTTATTAAATGACAAGAGGATAACATCAAATAAGCACACACACACACACACACACCTTCTGAATCTCTACAACAGTAGGATCACACCCACCCAGAGTGTCCCCTCATGTAGTATGAGGGCCTGGTTGGTTTCTGTCCTCCCACCAGGTCCGACGGTCATTAGGTCCCAAAGAATCACACAGAGGGTCTACATAAGTTACAAACTGATTGGCCCATTAGCTCAGGCTTCTTGTTAGCTCTTGTAAGTTATATTAACCCATTATCCCTATCTATGTTAGCCACATGGCTCAGTACCTTTCTCAGTGTGGCAGGTCACATCCTGCTTCTTCAGTGGTCTGGACAGGAATGCTGGGAGAGCTTCCTGCTTCCCAGAATTCTCCTGGTCTAATAGCCCCACCTCTACTTCCTGTCTGGTTGACCCACCTATACATCCTGGCTAATGGCCAATCAGCGTTTATTTAAATCATGATTGACAGAATACAGACAATTCTCCCGCACCACCCTCATGAGTTTCATGTTTCCCCGACAAGTTTGTTTCTGCTCAGGGCTTCAAGACCTAGCATATCACTGCTGTGGCCCCAGTCTATTCCTGCAGCTCAGACCCATCCTCTGGCCTCCAGACCTGGATATCTACTAAACACCTAGTTGATTTAGACATAGGATTGCTAAAAAGACCTTCAAATGCTACCCTGCCCTGCCCCAACCTCCAACCCCTCTGCCACAGTTCCATTTCCTCTCACACATCCATCCTACGACACAACCAGAAAGGGGAGGGAAAAGTAGTTCCTACCCTTCCATACCTCTCTCTCTTCTTCCTGTCTTTATTCTTCACTCAATCCAGAGGACTGGCCACCAAGTCCCTCTCATGTCCATCTTTCGTGCTCAAGTCTCACCTTAGTACACCTGTCTGTATCCCTCAACCTGTTGCTGCTGTCACAGTATGTCCCCTTCTGCCTATTCCCATGCCTGTCTTCCAGGCAAACAGCATAGCACCTGCTCAATGTAAAGACAACCCAGCATCCTCTGCTTTCCTCCTCTCACACTCTTGGAATGAAGGTCAGAACCCTCTCCTGGTCGGTCTCACTTTGACCTCCCTTCTTGCCCCACTTTGGGAAGATGTCTTCCCTTCCTTGGTCTTTCAGAGTTTCAAGGGGATGTTTCCCAGCCTTGGCATTTGGACAACCTTCCTTATGACTGTAATGCACCCTACCCCTATCAACCCTGAGCAGCTAACGCGTGACTTAAAGATCTGTTCCCATCAGACCCAAGGTTCTAGAAGACGAAAACATGTCTTCTGCAACTGTTTCTAAAATTTACATATCTGTTTCGTATGGATGTGTTTTTGCCTGCCTGAGTTAATGTACACAGCTGAAGCCTGGGGACATCACAAGAGGGTATCTGTCCCCTGAAATTGGAGTTATAGTTGCTGATGAGCCGTCATGTTGGTGCAGTGGGCCCAGATCCACTGCAAGAGCTCTTCAATCAGTGGTTCTCAACCTTCCTAATGCTGCGATCCTTTAATACAGTGCCTCGTGTGGGGGCTCCAAAATATCAAATTATTTTCGTTGCTACTTCTGTAATTTTGCTACTGTTAGGAATCATATTGTAAATATCTGTGTTTTCAGATGGTTTTAGACAACCCCTATAGAAGGACTGTTTGACCCCAGAGGGGTTGCAACCCATAGATTGAGAACCACTGTCTTAGACGATAAGCCATCCTTCCAGCCCCTTCTTCAATGTTTAACAATAACTGTGCATCTCTGTGGGGTTGCCAGCACTAAGTTTATATGCCAGCCTGAGGCCAGGTCAGGGGATTAACCTGTTACACTGTAAACACAGCCGCTAGAACAACATGTGTCTTAGAGCAGGAGCTCGTGGGTCTTTACGATGATTCTGGAGCTTCCTGCCAACCCTAGGAAATGAGTTTTCATCTCCTTGCTTCCTGTACAGCTCAGTGTTACTCCACCATGTTTGTGGCGGAATTTGGTTTGAATGGGGTTGGTTAGCTGCCTCCAAAGCCCTTGCTGTTGGTGGGTCACTTGCATTGATGTCTCTCTGTTCATGGGGCCTAGGAGCCAGGAAAGTCCCGAGGCTCCCTTCCTGTGGCCAGGCACCTACACATTCACAAGTGGGGAGGATAACAAACCACAGGGAAATAAGGAATGGAGAGGGGACCTGTAAAAATCCACTAAAGAGTATTTGATATCTCTCTCTTCCCCTCCCCCACTTTGTCTCACTACTAGCCATGGACATTCATGGAGTGCCTCTCTGCCCTTTAACAAGCCTTACTACAACCTTGCTGATTATCCCCATTTTTAGATGAGAAGACTGAGTCCTGGACTAAGTCAAGAAGAACAACTCCTGCTAGGAGCTGCCAGCTGCTCAGAGAAGCACCGAGTGGGATCCTGGCCAGCTGAGCCCCAGGAGGCCCATGTTTCCTGCCTTCTCTTCCCTGCAGAGCAGACATGGCTCCTTTGGCTGCTGTCTCAGCGTGGGAAACATTGTCCTCCCTTAGACAAAGAGAACTAGGGACTCCATTCTTTGCCCAGGGTATGTGGAATGTCTGCTTAGTGACTCTCTTTGCTGTACCCAAAAAAGTGGCACCCAAGGGACTGTCACTATTTCTTATCCCTGGACCCTCCAGCTCAGCCCTAGCCTGCTTTTTTGCTCAAGCCTTTCTCTGTCCTTCACTTAAGTTTTTGTAGCTACCCAAGGGCATATAGAACAATTCTCATTGTGCTTAAAGTATCCAGTTCCTGTTCCTTTCTGCCAGAGCCCAGCTAGAACACCAGGATAAGGCTCAAATCAGAAGACTGTGGCCTTTCATGTCCCCCTGACAGGTTTCCTATACTTGGAAATTAAGCTGACACCCTAACTAAAAGGGGGTGTGGTAGACGCCAGGTGACAAAAGAATGGGCACAGACCTCCCAGGTCAGTCAGAGGTACAGGACCTACCCAGGAATCAGGGAGCATAAGGAAGAAGCTGGGAATTCAACAAGCAGGCCCAAGGGTGACAAAGAACAGGGAGGGACGGCAAACAAGATGGAACTGGTGTATGGAGGGACAGATTCAACTGACAGGAGTGTGGTGGGCAGGCTCTCCAGCAGGTGCAGCCGGTACAAGGGCCCTTGTGAAGCTGCCTTCATTACCGTATGCAAGCCAGACAGGAACATGGGGCGCTGCGGTGGGCTGTCAGTACAACCGCAGGAAGTGCCGCCTCCCTGGCATCCTGTGTGAGGGGAGCCTGCTGGCTACATGGACAAGACGCCTCTCTCCTGCGAAACAGGAGCTAATTGCACATCTCAGATGATCTCTTCCAGATGACACTGTAACAGCCGTCATGTAACCATGCTTTGTTATGGGAAGGAGCCCTTCTCCTGCTTCCACTTTGCCCTGGTAAGCACACACCTGCACGGAGCTGCTGACTCAGCCTGTGCTGCCTCACTCCCCTACGCCCCAGTCCAGGCTGGGTATCGGCAACTGGCAAGTATCTATAAAAACAGATCTGGACAGCAAATCACTCTAGAATGTGTGACGCTGCAGAAACCTCTCACCTAGTGCAGACTCACGGGATTCAGGCTCTTCAGGATCAGGGACTAGGGGGTGCACTTTTCAAGGTCTGTGAAAGAAGCCACAAGGAATGAATGACAAGAGGAACAAGCGGAGAAGTAGTAGCTGAGGACTGCCAAGGCCTAACTCACCTTTTGGTGGGATCATCTTTACCATCTAAGAGAGGAGTCATAGGAGTCATGCAGGGCAGTATGACCACAAGTCACAACCAGGTGGGCTGCTACTCTTATCCAAGGGGACAATGAGCCCTTGGGTTTAGTTTAAAGGTGATGCTTTCAGTTCAGGATTGACTGATAGATATGATGGTGGTTATAAGGAAGAAAAGTCAGGGTCATGCAAGAGTGTCCGGTCCTCTTCCAGAAGAATGATGTGCTGTTGACTGAAGCAGAAAGACACATTACACCCACACACACCTACAGATATACATGCGCACACCTGCACATGCATGCACACACCTACAGATGTACATGCACACACACATCTACAGATGTACATGCACATACCTGCACATGCACACACACACCTACAGATATACATGCACACACACACACCTAC